>SJXQ01006577.1:0-31526 GCA_006408695.1 Aepyceros melampus
AAAAAAAAAAAAAAAGGAAAACACAAGTCATTCCTGGTATGCTGCTTCAGAAACCAGCATCTTCATTGAGGCATTCCACTGAATACTTATGTCTGAGGCTTGTGCTAATCAACAAATATCACCACGGTTTCAATCAGAACATTTCTGAAAGGTTCCCAGCAATATGTATGTTGACATATCTTCTACTCATCATACCACATCCCAGGAATCACCTCTACAAAGAATCATTCTCTTGAAAACTGGTTGACTGATACTAAACAATAAGCAAAACCCACAAATTTATACTTCCATTTACATTCATTTTGAAACTGTAAATCTCCACTTGTTAACCTCTTAGATTCACAGATATCTCATAGGAGAAATTCCAAATTGGTTTATAAATGTAATCTTCGCTACAGAACAATCCTTGAAACTTAATTATATCTTTACTCTTAGAATTTTCCAATATAAGTATGCAAATGCAGACATATTCATTGTGCCCCACTGAAGATGTCTCAATGTCAATGGAGGTGAAGGGGTATGAAGTAAATAAAAGGGGAAGGTTTCTAATTAAAACTGAATTAAATGCTTAAAGTAGAAAATCATGTTTTTAATTGTTTTGTGGGACTAATCTTAAAAGGCTAAAGTCTGATGAATTAGGTTATAGTTTTGTCAAGCCCAAAACTTCCTCCTAAGACATACATACAAACTGGTGGTTAAATGAGAAAAAGTAGAAAAAATATCTCCTACTAAGAGTGTGAAACTGGAAGAGTACTTAAAGAGAACATGAGTAAACAGATAAAACTGACACAATGTGCTCCTTAGAAAAAAAGTTATGTATTTTAAGCTAGTAAATGACTTTCTTTTCAAATATTGGACAGCAGTGCTTCTCAATTTATGCTAAAACTACCTGCACAAATCAACTCTGGATTTTGTGAAGTCAGATTCTGCACCCTTCAGGATGAGAATCTGAACGGGTGGGCCCAAGAATCTATATTTTAAACAAATTTTCAAAATCCCCAATTTTTAACAAACTTCCCCAAGTGATTCTTAAAGGGACAAAATTTAAGAAGCACTTAAGATGATATAATATGTATGCTAACATTTATAGAATATGCTTTACCATGAATTTCATAGTGGAAATTTATTGCAAAATAGGTCTACCATTCCATCAAAAACATCACAAATGTTGTGGAAACTTATAATGAGGTTAGCACCTTAGATCCATGAAGATGACAAATGAAATATCATAAGCATTTGTGGAATGTTTACAATATATGCACTAAATAAATCCAATTTGTTAAAAAATACTCCTTATCCCTAGAAAGCTCACATTATGTGCATTAAATATGAGTTTTTTCTCTATTTCTAATAGTTCAGAACTCAAACATTTTCATCTTTTATTTGCATATTCCCAAAATAGCAACATTCTTCTAAAAAACACAATACATTTAAATATGAACAAGAAAATTGCCATATGAATATTTCAATATTTGTTTACTGACATATTCAAAAGGGCTTAAAACAGACTGTGGGATTATGTCAGAATTATGTAATTGCTTATCATAAGATCTACTTTAAAATATAAAAGCACATAAGCTATAGGCAGAATATAGCACATCTTTAGAAATACACTCCTCTATGAACACACTGTGAGAGATACAACCTAGCCCAGCAGCTAGAAGTGAATTTCCAAAAGGTTAATTCTTAATTAATAGCTTTTAATTGGACTTCCCCAGTGGTGCAGTAGATAAGAATCTGCCTGCCAATGCAGGGGACATAGATTCCATCCCTTGTCTGGAAAGATTCCACAAATCTTGGGATTGACTAAGCCTGTGTACCACAGTTTCTGAGCCTGTGCTCTAGAGCCCAAGAGCCACAACTGCCGAACCTGTGAGACACAACTAGAGCACACTGAAGCCCCACAACAGAAGCCACCACAGTGACAAAGCCATCCAGCACAACAGAGAGTGGCCCCCAGCTGCCGCAACTAGAAAAAGCCCATGTGCAGCAACAAAGACCCAGTGCAACCGAAAAAATAAAAGAAGGAGCTTTTTAAAGCCTTTAAGAATAGCTTCTAATCAAAACTTTGCATCTTGTTTCTTTTATTTGGGCACGACTTTCATATTTTACTTTAATATGTAATATGTCATACTACTTTAGGATCAGTGCACAGAGCCAATTTCAGAGAAGCAAAAGGGCCTGAGGAAAGAAATCATCATGGGGAAATCATCATCTCCAAATGGTATTTTCATTATTTTAAGGGAATTTCTTCTAAAACTCAAAAAACTTAGAAACATGTATCATTTTCTTAAGACTTCATCAAAAGATTGCACCTTTAAGCAATGGGTGTACACAGCAATTGCTGCCAACTCTTAAATTTATGTTAGGCTGACTCAGATAAAAACAAGTAGTTTTTCAACTGTTCATTTACCATCAACCCTTAAAAATCTCTAGTGTAGTATAATTTATGTATCATTCTCAGAAGAGGATGTTTCTCTTCTCTTTAATATTTTCTGGTTTGTTGGGCCACAGAAACTTCTATTGTGTTCAGGCCTTATTTTCAAAGGATAATACAGTTGCATCAATAAAAACAGTGACCATTTATTAAATACCAAGTAGGAGTAAGGTGTTAGGAACTTGACACAAGCCACAACTAATCCTCAAATAATCTTTATGCCAATCCATAATAGTATATATTATCATCCCAGGTTTAGATTAGGAAGGTATCTCAGAAATGTAAATTCCTTTAACCAAAGTCACCCAATTATTAGGAAACAAAACATCAAATACACTGATTCTACTTCCCTCAGTCTACAAGAAAAAATTAGAAGACAGTGAGTAAGTCAGTCTCTCCTTCTTCCTCTCTCTCATCTCCTTTCTCCAACTGACTGTTTCTCTGGCCATAATATGGAATTGATTTTCCATCTTCTTTCCCATGAAAAAGTATTAAATGTGTATATATGTTGATTAAAGAAAAAAAGTCCTTATTTAGGAAGAATTTTCAACAAGGCATGACCTTTTCACAGAAGACACATATATAAATTAATGAGGTTAAAAGAAGCTATCTATTAGCCAGCTAAACCAGTCAACTTTGTACAGTGTCACTAGTGTCCCCAGGCCAAGGATCCTTCTACTTGATTTATTGAATTAGTATTTACTGCTCTTCAACTTTTTAAAAGCAAGTTAATTACATGCTTTTTAAAAAATTAAAGCCCAAAGTAACCATTTTAAGTAAATTTAGTTGCATTATATTTACATATGCCAACTGATTCTGTTAATAACATTTGTTAGAATGTAGGTAAACTGTTAGAAAAGACCTTTGTCAATAAACAGAAATTTGTATTTTCACTTTATCTTGTTAATCACACTTTAAGCAAAAACTAGGAAGGGTTTAAATCTAAGAAAATTTTTGAAAATTGAGAATTACTTGCAAGGAGGAACGAAATGATGTAATGGGTATTAGTAATATATTGGAATCAACAGGAAATGATTAGGATTCGTCTGTTTGGAGTCATATCAGCATGACCCCAAACAGAGAGCACAAATGTGAGTTAGGGACCATAGCTTTCCTGGGCAATACGGTATTTAGAATTTTTGCCTTTCTGGAGGATGTGAAGGGAATGAGGTTTGGAACAGATTTATTATAGGTAGAAAATTGGGGGGAGCCCTGGATAAGAAAAGAAAGAAGGTTGAGCACCAAATAATTGATGTTTTTGAATTGTTGCATTGGAGAAGACACTTGAGTCCCCTGGATCAAAAGATCAAACCAGTAAATCCTAAAGGTAAACAACCCTGAATATTCATTGGAAAGACTGATGCTGAAGCTGAAGCTCCAATATGTTGGCTAGCTGATGCAAAGAGCCAACTCATTTGAAAAGACCCTGATGCAGGGAAAGAATGAAGGCAGGAGGAGAAGGGAATGACAGAGGATGAGATGATTGGATGACATCAACAACTCAATGGATATGAATTTGAGCAAGCTCCAGGAGGTGGTGAAGGACAGGGAAGCCTGGCAAGCTGCAGTCCATGGGGTCACAAAGAGTCAGACATGACTAAGTGACTAAACAACAACTGGATAATGAAAGAGAAAAGAATAAGGAAGCTGTCACCATAGGCCTCCTGTGCTTATTGTCTTGCTGAGTCCATGACCTTGGCTTTACTCAGACCACCTTTCAGGACTGGTTATGAAACGAATTCTGAGAAGTGAGGTCAGATCACAGGAAGCATGAGGTAGTTCTGAGATGCATCTGGTTTCTCTGTAGACAGTTTTGCTTACCAATTGCTATAAAAGCAATGGGTCTCCCAAGCTCATGTTTCTTCCTTGGCTTTGCCCTCACTGCTCAGGTTGGCTTCAGCTGGCACTCGACATGATCTTGTGATATTCTGAGCACCAACACAACAACTAATTTGACCCCTGCTTCTCCTTTGAGTATCCGCAGGAATCGTGTGTACTCTGTCAGCATACACGGAACTATGTGCCTGTGCTCACTTTTGCTCAGTCATGTCTGATTCTTTGCAACCCCATGGACCATAGCCCACCAGGCTCCTCTGTTCACAGAACTTTCCAGGCCAGAATACTGGAGTGAGCTGCCATTTCTATTCTAGGGGATAGTCCCGACCCAGTGATCGAACCTGCTTCCCTTGCGTCTCCTGCATTGTCAGGTTGATTCTTTGCCACTGCACCTCCAAGGAAGCCCCAAGGAACTACAGGAGGCTCTGTGGTCGTTTCAGTGGAAATTCTATGGCTTTTACCTCATCGCCACACCATCAACCTTAGTTTATCCAGACACAAAGATTATTCTATTCAGGAGAGAGAAATGCTAGCAAGGAGTCCTATCTTCCTTTTAGGCCAGTTTCCACGCAGTTACAGAACTTGGGGTCTTTGCCCTGCTCCAACACTGTACCTTGCTCTTGCATAACTGCCTCACATTGTTTGCTTCCCTGGCATTAAAAACTGAACTTTCAGAAGGAGGCTCATTCATTAATAGAAATTTTAAGTATTTTTTCTCATTCTATTTATTTAATGAAGGAAAATATTTAATAGAATAATGCCATATTCCAAAAGCTTTGGCTTTAAAAAAATCTGTATCTTTATCACCTCTTAAAAACACTTTGACAGAATATTTCACAGAGTTCTTATTAACCACACTAACTATGCTTTACCACAATTTGGATCTGAAATTACAGACTGTTTCACATAAATAGTATTGGATTCATAAATATTAGCATAGTGTGTTAATTTAGGGCACATGTCTTATTTTATTATCAGAAAAACTGCCAAGAAATTAACAGAAAATTTGACTCCCCTCTCACATCTCCCTCCATCCCTCCCTGCCTGTCTCCCCCTCTCCTTCTTCCCTTCCTCTCTCTCTCTCCATCTCCCCTTTGCTCTTGCTCTTTCTCATTCTGGTTAAATATTTAATAATCATTTAAATTCAACAACAGTCTGCTTCAGTTGAAAATATTGAAATTAGTCATGTAAAAAATCATTTTAAAGTCAAGCACCGGAAACACACATTTTGTGCACTTCATTTCATTTTATAGTCTCTACGAACTATTACAATTTTTAATAAACTTGTATCTGGGATTTGAAGCCAAATACTTACACTGCAAAGGCAGAATTTATTAACCAAAAGACACCCAAAGTGGTACTAAAATGTATTCCCCAGTGATAAGTTTTAAATGGGTTGTAAAAACTGAATTTTATTAATCTAGTCACAATTAAAGAACAACAGCTGTCCTGTCTATATTCCCAACGCCCACTTTTGTAATGATGATGATTTTTTTTCATTTATGACATTGCTAATAAGCAAACATCTCATGGTTGAGTTCCAAAATCTTAGTTTCATCACTCTAATTGCAAAATGTTTTATTTCATCTTAAGCTCTAAAATATATGGTGCTACATAAGTTTAAATTAAGAATACTCTACATTAAAACAAAATCCTTTCTAATCTGTCTATATTTTTATCTTTATGTCCATATCCATATATCTAATGTGTATATGTACACATATCTACTTTTATCTATATATGTAGCTATATCATATATAATGTATTTGATTCATTTATCTTGAATTACTTCTCATTATGCAAAATAAATTAGTTCTAACTTTTGCTATGAAGAAATGCTGTTTTAACTGCCATGTCAGTGTCTTCCTTTAAAATTCATAGATATATTAAAATCTGCTTTCCAAAAAAGATAACAGAGAATTTAATTTCTTTAAAAAACAAAAAATTACATTTTAAATGTTACTTTAATAAAATTTTACAACAAAATGGATCCTCTGGAATCTTTTATTTAAACTAAAATGAAAAGTGCTTTGTCTTTCATAAAGCAAATTATTTCTGGATATTTTTTAATAAGATTACTGTCAAATTCAGGCAGCTTTTCTGACAAAGTGTATTAGCACACCACTTCATTGACTAAATGTAATATTGCTTCAAACATCACAAAATCAGGAGGATATTGTTGTTCCCCTCTCATTTTATCTCTCAACTATATTTAAGGTTAAAGTTAAAAGTGAAAAATAATCAAAAGATTTAAGGAACAGTCAGGATATTTAATGATAACAGCTTCAAGCTAATGTTAGGAGGGAGATTATATCTTGTGGAGAAGGTTTTGCTTTATCTCCTTACCCTTGGGTTGCTAAATCTACCATTTATAAAATATAGGAAACATAAGGGCTCATGAATATGTAGCAACAGGCATTTAAATTATATACATTTTTTGAAATCAAGAAAATCAACAACTTTTAAAATCATAATGTTAATAAATTAATATCTAAAGAAAAAGAGAAACTACACAGGACAATTTGGAAACAGAATATAAGCATTTTGACCTTTATATTTCCAATATTAAAAAGTATAAAGTTACAGAGGATTTTTCAAGAGAAAACTGATGCATACCATGAAAGTGAAAGTCACTCAGTTGTGTTCAACTCTTTGCAATCCCGTGGACTATACAGTCCATGAAATTCTCTAGGCCAGAATGCTGGATTGGGTAGCATTTCCCTTCTCCAGAGAGTTGTCCCAACCCAGGGATCAAACCCAGGGATCAAACCCAGGGCTCCTGCATTGCAAGCAGATTCTTTAACAGCTGAGCCACAAGGGAAGCCTGGATACCCTGGATAGCCTTGATACCGTAAGCCATAGCATAGCCTATTAATATTATTTAGTGTCACTGGTATGTGAAATAGCAGAAGTGTTCATTTCTAAACTAATGTGTTTTTAAATCTATGTTTTAACACTTTCATAGAGCTGGTTTTTTTTTTTAAATGAATTTCATTCTGTTACATTAAATAGAGTATGCTGAAAACAAACTACCTTTCTTTATCAATCAAGTCATCTTCTCCTGAGTCACTCTATACAGTTATAATAACATCAGAGACCACTTAGGTTTACATGTTTATTTTTTTATACTTACAATGGCTTCAAAAACAGCTAGAAGAAGGGATTTTTTAAAAATGAAAAGAAAAAAAGAAAGGAAAGAAGAAGAGGGAGGGAGGGAAGGAGGAAGAAAGGAAGAAAATGTTCATTTCATTTCATTCCTATCATTTCTTACTGCTTTGCTCTTACTGGATCTTACTACTATAATGTGCTCACTTTTTAAATACTACAGCCTAAATGAACATCACTTAGTTTCTTCTGTTTTATTTGTGCTGCTGCCAGATTTGCTAAGTGGTGTGACTGAAAGAAAACTGCGTTTCCATGGGCTTTAGAAGGAGACATCCCGGGTTTAGTCAGGGGATATGATCTGAATTCTGAAATTCACCATCTCGGGAACCTAAGTTAGGTTTCTTAATCTCCCGGATTTCAATTTCTTTTTCTTGTTGCTACTGCTAAGTCACTTCAGTTGTGCCCGACTCTGTGTGACCCCATAAAAGGCAGCCCACCAGCCTCCCCCATCCCTGGGATTTTCCAGGCAAGAACACTGGAGTGGGTTGCCATTTCCTTCTCCAATGCATGAAAATGAAAAGTGAAAGTGAAGTCGCTCATTTGTGTCCGACTGTTTGCGACCCCATGGACAGCAGCCCACCAGGCTCCTCCATCTGTGGGATTTTCCAGGCAAGAGTACTGGAGTGGGATGCCATTGCCTTCTCCTCTTTTTCTTGTTAAGTAGGGAATATAGTATCAGTCTCTCAGGGCAAAAACTGAACATTCAATAAAGTCAACTCCTTTACCTCTGGTTTTCAGAGAATGATACCTTATCCTAGTTCTGCTTTTTCATTTCACCTCTCTGATTCTCAGGTTCTATGTGAATAAACCTGGGAATACCAGACCACTTGACCTGCCTCCTGACAAATCTGTATGCAGGTCAGTAAGCAACAGTTAGGGCTGGACATGAAACAACAGACTGGTTGCAAATTGGGAAAGGAGTATGTAAAGGCTGTATATTGTCACCCTGCTTACTTAGCTTATATGCAGAGTACATCATGAGAAACGCTAGGCAGGATAAAGCACAAGCTGGAATCAAGATGGCCGGGAGAAGTATCAATAACCTCAGATACGCAGATGACACCACCCTCATGGCAGAAAGCAAAGAACTAAAGAGCCTCTTGATTAAAGTGAAAGAGGAGAGTGGAAATGTTGGCTTAAAGCTCAACATTCAGAAAAGTAAGATTATGGCATCTGGTCCCATTACTGCATGGGAAATAGATGGGGAAACCATGGAAACAGTGTCAGATTTATTTTGGGGGGCTCCAAAATCACTCCAGATGGTGACTGCAGTCAAGAAATTAAAAGACATTTACTCCTTGGAAGGAAAGTTATGACCAACCTAGATGGTATATTGAAAAGCAGAGATATTACTTTGCCAACAAAGGTCCGTCTAGTCAAGGCTATGGTTTTTCCAGTGGTTACGTATGGATATAAGAGTTGGACTGTGAAGAAAGCTGAGTACAGAAGAATTGATGCTTTTAAACTGTGGTGTTGGAGAAGACTCTTGAGAATCTCTTGGACTGCAAGGAGATCCAACCATTCTATCCTAAAGGAGCTCAGTCCTGAGTGTTTATTGGAATGACTGATGTTGAAGCTGAATCTCTAATACTTTGGCCCCCTGATGAAAAAACCTGACACATTTGAAAAGACCCTGATGCTGGGAAAGATTGAGGGCAGGAGGAGAAGGGGACAACAGAGGATGAGATGGTTGGATGGCATCACTGACTCAACAGACATGAGTTTGGATAAACTCTGGGAGTTAGTGATGGACAGAGAGGCCTGGTGTCCTGCAGTCCATGGGGTCGCAAAGAGTTGGACACGACTGAGCGACTGAACTAAACTGATGTCAATAAAATAATGAGTGTATGGATTCCTTGGATTTAATTTTCTGTGATTTTATTTTTAATTGAAAAAATAGGGCCTTAACATCTTATTTCAGTTAGGAAATAACCTCTAAGAAACTAATGGCAGGATGATCTTGAATCAAGGTTTATAATATAAACTACTAACATTAAAAAATGATAAACATTTAAATAGTAGGTGACCGTAAATCAAGAGAGGTGATGGAACTGATAACCTTTCACAAGAGAATGATTCGTTGAACATTTTTCAATGACATAGCTAAAAAGGAGATTTCTCATAAGGGAGTATTTTTTAAATTTAATTGAATGTGTATCAATGAACGGTTGAGAAAAAAAATACTCTTATATATCTAAATAAATGCTTTAAAGCATCATTTCTTATTACACATTTATTATTCCATAATGAGTCATGAGTATTTGGAACCAGTTGGAGGGAGCAGTTACTAATTACATGAAATATAGATCTTGAAAATGTAATTGCTATATTGAGAATATATTTCAGAAATGTAGAAAAAAATAATACTCAGTCACCTTTTTTCAAGGCTCTCTGAAAAGGACTCATTTGTCCTACTAAACAGAAAGATTAAATGGTTGATCATTTTCCAGCCTTCTAATAAAGATAGGTTTTCTTACAAATGAACAGCATTTTTTAAATGTATATATTGTTAGATATGTACAAAAAGACTGGCATGTCATTTCTCCCTGCTTCTAGCTTGCAGTCCACAGCATTATTTTCACACTGCAGCAGAGGAACCAAAAGTCTCTGGTGCATCAAAACCAATATCAACTTTCTTGAATTAATTACTTCCTTCAATATTAGCTTTATAATGAGTCTTTCTGGGAATTGGCACAATTAAAAAAAAAAATTGAGTCACCAGCAAGATGGGGGAAGATGCTGCTCTAAGGCCTTTTCTCTTTCCTCTCTCTTCTACCATTAACCTCTTCAGATTAGTATTCAGGAAGTAAAATCTCACTTCTAAGGATGATCTCTATTTAAACAGTCAAGGTTTTCAGATCACTGAGACAGAAAAGTCATTTTCAACTAACATATTACAAAACCAAATGTACCATGGACTTCTCTGTTTTTACACAAAATAAGATCTTTGAAAAAAACATTTCTAAAATCTGACACTCATTGTCTTTATTTGTGTTTTAGGGAATATTAATATGTCACAAATATATATAAAGCTACTAGCATTTCTTCTTCAACAATTCAGAGATAGAGATGTCCTCTGGAGCTAGGCTTTCAATAAAATTTTAATTCTGTTCTTCAATAATACATGATTACCAAAATGATTCATAAATCTAGCTGAACATTAGAATAATTCCTGGAGATGTGGATTCCATAACATTTAATGGAAAAACCTGAATGCACTTTTAGGTCAACTAAGCTCAACATTCAGAAAACTAATATCATGGCATCTGGTCCATTACTTCATAGGAAATAGATGGTGAAACAGTGGAAACAGTGTCAGACTTTATTTTGGGGGGCTCCAAAATCACTGCAGATGGTGATTACAGCCGTGAAATTAAAAGATATTTACTCCTTGGAAGAAAAGTTATGGCTAACCTAGATAGCATATTCAAAAGCAGAGACATTACTTTGCCAAAAAGGTCCATCTAGTCAAGGCTATGGTTTTTCCTGTGGTCATGTATGGATGTGAGAGTTGGACTGTGAAGAAAGCTGAGCACTGAAGAATTGATGCTTTTGAACTGTGGTGTTGGAGAAGACTCTTGAGAGTCCCTTGGACTACAAGGAGATCCAACCAGTCCATTCTGAAGGAGATCAGTCCTGGGTGTTCTTTGGAAGGAATGATGCTAAAGCTGAAACTCCAGTACTTTGGCCACCTCATGCAAAGAGTTGACTCATTGGAAAAGACCCTGATGCTGGGAGGGATTGGGGGCAGGAGGAGAGGGGGACAATCGAGGATGAGATGGCTGGATGGCATCACCGACTCAATGGACATGAGTTTGAGTGAACACCAGGAGTTGGTGATGGACAGGGAAGCCTGGTGTGCTGCGATTCATGGGGTCACAAAGAGTTAGACACGACTGAGCGACTGAACTGACTGACTGATATATAGTGTGTATATATATATATATACACACACATGCACAAAATAAAATAAATATCTTATATATAAAATAAACAACATAAGGTATATGTCTGTCTCCAGGCCACATTCTTAAAGATTTTGATTATGTGGGCCAGGGCAAGGAGTTTATTTTTCTTATTAGATGAATATTGACCTAGTATCTTTTTCCTTAATCACCAGGGTGAAGAATTACTATATTAACATACACATTATTAAGATGCAATGAAAAATGTTTTCACCTATATTATGGTTTAATTTCTATATGTTAATATACTATTTTCTAGAAATATAACACAAATGTGAATCTCTTTTACTGATATAGACTATATTAACATAGCAACATCAGTCTTGCTAATTATTGTATTTGGAACTCTGTTTAAAATATTCTTTACTTAAAGTATGTGAGACTACCCCGCTTTGGGGGAAAAATGTAATCAAACCAAAAAATTCAATGAACAATAGCTGTGATGGTAATCTGGCTTAGATATACGCTCATTCACCAGTAGGGGTTGATCTGGCTAACTATGATAAATAGGCATGCTTATCTAGCTCACCTGTCTATATAGGTCACCTTCCTAGAGCAGCACTTACAATCAGAGAGGCTGACTTCTTAAAATAGAAAAAGACTATTATTCATTAAGGATATTCTATATGATGGTCAAATAGAAGAATAAAGAAATAAAGAATAAAGAAATTGAGGTCAAAAGAAGAATAAAGATAGAAAAAGTCAAATGCTGGAATGAAGACTGGTAAGCAAAATATTTGGAGTAAGATACATGTCAGTGAGAGGAAAACAAAAATTGGACTGAGTATTTTAGAAATTAAAGGAAAAATGAAACATAAGAAATTATGCCATTCATATTTTTACAAAACAATAAATAAATAAAACAAACCAATTGCTTAGGAAAATCTCAGATATTCCTGGAACTGAAACAGAGGAAAAATACCTTCAGTGGATACTGGTATGGGGTAAGACTTATCTATAACATTCTACTCTCTCTCCTCAACCCCAGACCCTAAGTAAATACAGTTAACAAGTTTCATTAGTCTCTTTCTTAAACAACTGAGCAACTTCCCTTTCACTTCTCACTTTCATGCATTGGAGAAGGAAATGGCAACCCACTCCAGTGTTCTTGCCTGGAGAATCCCAGGGACAGAGGAGCCTAGTGGGCTTCCGTCTATGGAGTCGCACAGAGTCAGACATGTGACTTAGCAGCAGTAGCAGCAGAAAAGAAATGAGAAGGAGCTAAAACAATACAATGTAATAATGTTTTCTGCAACCATGTAGCTTAACCTGAATCATACACAGCTTCTTGGAATTATTCTTTTCCTGATTATTGGGTGTAAATGATAGATTTAATATGTTCCACTGACAGCAGATTAGGAGTAGGAAACCCATTTACTAAAGAAATTCAAGGCTCTTACCCATACTTAAAGGCTTTCCTGCTGGCTCAGTGGTAAGGAATCCACCTGCCAACGCTGGAGATGTTGGTTCAATCCCTGGCATGGAAAGATCTCCTGGAAAAGGAAATGGCAACCCACTCCAGTATTCTTGCCTGAGAAATCCCATGGACAGAAGAACCTGGCATGCTACCGTCTATGGAGTCACAAAAAGAGTTGGATGTGATTTAGCATCTAAACAACAACAACCCATACTTAAATATCAAGCTTCTCAAATTCAGCACTAGGCTAAGTTATGAAAACATGGGAGAACATCACTAGCATTTTCTTAAAGGAAGAATCCTAGGTTTGTTCCATAAATGGAAAAGTAGTGCTAATAATTTTAATCCGGCTGGAAAACATTTGAAGTATATATAATTAGTAAATATATAAAATAGTGTCAATATTGCACTCATAATTTTGAGCAACATAACTTCTCAGAAATCTTTTAAACTGGTTGCAAAATGCACATGATTCAGTATTTAGAAGAATTGACTTAAACACATACTTCATAGTTTTATTTCAGTGAAACACTGAAGAAAAGTTTCCAAAACTGATTTGGTTTACCTTAAATCATTCTTCCTGGACAGTAATCAGATAGCAGAGTCAATTGACTAATAAGAGTAATTTTCTGCTTTTGACCTTGAAAGTCATCAACAATGTAAAAGCAAATGCTTGTCTTTCTCTTTTATATAGAATGGTGCTGGGTTGAAGATAGCAATGAAATTATTAATAGGGAACATATGGGTAAAACTCATTTGAAAGTATCATTATACCATTATAAAATATTAAGAAGACAGACAAGACATACCCTTCTTTATCCTATTAGAAATTATTAAATGATTTGGCAGGAGACCATTCTGACCAATTCATGTTCTCAAAGTAGTTTTAAGTTTATATTGGGAATCAATACCTCATACAAGCTAGGTAACAATGAATTTATGTCTGGGGACAAAGGAAGAAAAAGTCAATCAGATAGATACAAACTTTTCATGTTTTTTCCTAAAACCTTCTATATACTGTGAAAGAAGAGGGTGCTATGGCAACTTCATGCAGAATATTGGACTGAGGAGCCAAGCCTTCTGATTTACCAATGAAGAAACAAATATATAATCTGCAGAGAAAATCTAATAAGCTAAATATTTTATAATCTGGGGGGAATAAAAGTTTGTCATTGAAAAGAGAGTTGATTACAGTATAAACTTAGAAATAAGTATACTTTGGAAGTTTATACTTTGTGGGTAAAATAAACAGGAAAGGCCAGAGCCAAGTATTACAAAGAAATGTGTAGTTTCTTGGAAGTAGAAAAACCAGGTACTTCACAATTAGTTACAATATACGAGAAAGTATAACTGGAAAGCACAATTCTACTGTTATGGAGTTAGTGAAAAAATCCACACTCTTCTTATAAGAACTAAATATACTTGTATAGATGAGGTAGAGAAATGAGAAACTGTGTATGTAATTTGATATAAACTCATTCAAGTGCCATTTTGAAATTTGACTTCCAGTTTGCCTCACCAATCCAGTGTCAGGTTTCCCATTGACTGGGCCAACCTGAATTATCAAGGTGGTTTGGGGAATGCTCTGTGCTAAAGTATTTCAAGAGATTATGTCTTTGCTTCTAAAAGGTGCAGTTTATAAATACAAAATTGGAGCTGCTGCAGTCAGTTTTCCCCTAGGTGGAAAATATGGGAAGAGAGCCTGAGAACTTCATAAGAATGGAGCCAGAGCTCTTATAGATCACAAATAGAAGCTTAGGACAACACCCATTTGTTAGCTCACAGTTCTGTATTTCAGAAGTTTAGCATGGACATAAAGTTCTGGATATAGTAAGGCTGAAATCAATAAGGCCAGATTGAGTCATTTCTTAAAAATTCTATGAAAAAATCCATCTCATTAACAATAGCTCCATTCTTGTTGCTGGTAGGACTCACATTCCTGTAGTTGTAGGATTAAGGTCTCCAGTTTCCTTGCTGATGTCAACCATGAAGTTTTCTCAGGTCTTAAGAGGCTGCCATATGACCCCTCTTTTTCCAAGCAGGCAATGATGCTTCAAGTCTGTCCTGTGTCTTCAATATTTCCTCAACAAGCCAGAAATAATTTCTACTTTTCAAGGTCTTATATGACTAGTTCAGAATTATCCAAATAATCTTATCATAAGATCAACTGTTTGATACCTTAGTTAATTCATAAAGTCCTTTCACAGTGGTATATAAATTCATGTTTGACTGAATAACTGGGTGAGAGTATCTACTAGGGACTGGAAATCTTAGGATATCTTCATAGAATTCCACAAACCGCAAAAGTCAGTGTATTCACTTTGATATTTATACCAGGTTGAATCATAGTTTCTGTGTTTATAAGCAAAAAAAAAAAAACACTGTAACTGATATTCTCCTTGAAAAAGAGGACATGCATAGTGACATTCAGTTCAGTTCAGTCACTCAGTCATGTCTGAGTCTTTGTGACCCCATGGACTGCAGCACTCCAGGAGCTGTTCATCACCAACTCCTGGAGCTTGGTCAAACTAATGTCCATCGAGTCAGTGATGCCATCCAACCATCTTATCCTCTGTCATCCCCTGATTATCCTACCTTCAATCTTTCCCAGCATCAGGGTCTTTTTCAATAAATCAGTTATTCACATCAGTTGGCCAAATTATTGGAGTTTCAGCTTCAGCATCAGTCCTTTCTTTAGGATTGACTAGTTGGATCTCCTTGCAGTCCAAGGGACTCTCAAGAGTCTTCTCCAACACCATAGTTCAAAAGCATTAATTCTTCAGCACTTAGCTTTCTTTAACTCTTACATCCATACATGACCACTGGAAAAACCATAGCTTTGACTAGATGGACCTTTGTTGACAAAGTAATGTCTCTGCTTTTTAATATGCTCTCTAGGTTGGTCATAACTTTTCTTCCAAGGAGCAGCAGTCTTTTAATTTCATGGCTGCAGTCATCATCTGCAGTGATTTTGAAGCCGAAGAAAATAAAGTCTGTAACCTTTCCATTGTTTCCCTGTCTATTTGCCATGAAGTGATGGGACTGGATGCCATGATCTTAGTTTTTTGAGTGTTGAGTTACAAGCCAGTTTTTTCACTCTCCTCTTTTGCTCTCATCAAGAGGCTCTTTATTTCCTCTTCACTTTCTGCCATAAGGGTGCTGTCATATGCATATCTGAGGTTATTGATATTTCTCCAGGCAATCTTGATTCCAGTTTGTGCTTTCCCAGCATTTCACATTATGTACTCTGCATATAAGTTAAATAAGCAGGATGATAATATACAGCCTTGACATACTCCTATCCCAAATTGGAACCATTCTGTTGTTCCATGTCCAGTTCTAACTGTGGCTTCTTGATCTGCATACAGATTTCTCAGGAGGCAGGTAAGGTGGTCTGGTATTCCCATCTCTTGAAGAATTTTCCACAGTTTGCTGTAATCCACATAGGCAAATGGTTTGGCATAATCAATAAAGCAGAAGTGATATTTTTCTGGAACTCTCTTGCTATTTTGATTATCCAAAGAATGTTGGCCATTCGATCTCTGGTTCCTCTGCTTTTTATAAATCCAGTGTGAATATCTAGAAATTCACACTTCATGTACTGATGAAGCCTGTCTTGGAGAATTATCAGCATTACCTTTCTAGCATGTGAGATGAGTGCAACTGTGCGGTAGTTTGAACATTCTTTAGCATTGTCTTTCTTTGGGATTAGGATGAAAACTGATCTTTTCCAGTATTGTGGCCACTGCTGAGCTTTCCAAACTTGCTGGCATACTGAGTGCAGCACATCTTTTAGGATGTGAAATAGCTCAGCTGGAATTCCATCACCTCCACTAGCTTTGTTCAGAGTGATGCTTCCTAAGGCTCACCTGACTTCACATTCCAGGATGTCTGGCTCTACGTGAGCGATCACACCATCATGGCTATCTGGGTCATGATGATCTTTTTTGTATAGTTCTTCTGTGTATTCTTGCAACCTCTTCTTAATATCTTCTGCTTCTGTTAGGTCCATACCATTTCTGTCTTTATTGTGCCCATCGTTGGATGAATTGTTCCCCTGGTACCTCTAATTTTCTTGAGAGATCTCTAGTCTTTCCTATTCTATTGTTATCCTCTATTTGTTTACATTAATCACTTAGGAAGGCTTTCTTATCTCTCCTTGCTATTCTTTGGAACTCTGCATTCAGATGGCTATATCTTTCTTTTTTGTCCTTGGCTTTAGTTTCTCTTCTTTTCTCAACTATTTATAAGGTCTCCTCAGACAAGCATTTTGCCAATTTGCATTTCTTTTTCTTGGATTTTCTCTTGATCATTGCCTACTATACAATGTCATGAACCTCCATCCATAGTTCTTCAGGCCTATCAAATCTAATCTCTTGAATCTATTTGTCACTTCCACTGTATAAACATAAGGGATTTGATTTAGGTCATGCCTGAATGGTCTAGTGGTTTTCCCTACTTTTTAAAACAAAACCTTGTGCACACCAGGAGCCAGGAGAAAGGAACAATGTCCCACAAGAGGCTGAGTCAGACTTGCTTCAGAGTGTCTAGGAGTCTCCTGCAGAGGCATGGGTCCACAGTGGCCTGCTGCAGGGTAGGGACACTGAATAAAAAAAATACACAAGTCCTTTTGAAGAAGGTTGCCATTATCTTCATTACCCCTACCATAGTTTGGCCTCATGTCAAACAACAGAGAGGGAACATGGCCCTTCCCATCAACAGAAAATTGGATTTAAGATTTACTTTACTCTTACCTAGAAAATCCCATGGATGGAGGAGTGTGGTAGGCTACAGTCCATGGGGTTGCAAAGAGTCAGACACGACTGAGCAACTGAACTGAACTGAACTAAAGCATGACTCCACCCATCAGGACAAGACCCAGTTTCTCCCACAGTCAATCTTCCCCATCAGGAAGTTTCCATAAGCCTCTTATCCTTACCCATCAGAGGGAAGACAGAATGAAAACCACAATCACAGATAACTAATCAAACTGATCACATGGACCATAGCCTTATCTACCTCAATGAAACTATGAGCCATGCCAGTAGGGCCACCCAAGTTGGATGGGTCATGGTGGAGAGTTCTGAAAAAATGTGGTCCACTGGAGAAGGGCATGGCAAACCACTTCAGTATTCTTGTCTTGAGAACCCCATGAACAGTGTGAAAAGGCAAACAGATGTGACACTGAAAGGTGAATTCCTCAGGTTGGTAGGTGCACAATATGCTACTGGAGATCAGTGGAGAAATAACTCCAGAAAGACTGAAGAGATGGAAACAAAGTGAAAACAACAGCTAGTTGTAGATATGACTGGTGATGGAAGTAAAGTCTAATGTGTAAAGAGCAATATTGCATAGGAATCTGGAATGTTAGGTCCATGAATCAAGGCAAATTAGAAGTGGTCAAACAGGACATGGCAAGAGTGAACATCAAATTTTAGAAATCAGTGAACTAAAATGGACTGGAATGGGTGAATTTAATTCAGATGACCATTATATCTTCTACCATGGGCAAGAATCCCTTAGAAGAAATGGAGTAGTCCTCATAGCCAACAAAAGAGTCCAAAGTGCAGTATTGGGTGCAGTCTCAAAAATGACAGAATGCTCTCTCTTTGCTTCCAAGGCAAACCATTCAATATCATTGTAATCCAAGTCTATGCCACAACCACTAATACTGAAGTTGATGAAGTTGAATGGTTCTATGAAGACCTACAAGACCTTCTAGAACTAACACCCAAAAAGATGTCATTTTCATCATAGGGGACTGGAATGCAAAAGTAGGAAGTCAGGAAATACATGGAGTAACAGGCAAGTCTGGCCTTGGAGAACAAAATGAAGAAAGGCAAAGACTAACAGAGTTTTGCCAAGAGAATGCACTGGTCATAGCAAACACCCTCTTCCAACAACACACGAGATGATTCTCCCGATGGATATCAGCAGATGGTCAATACTGAAATCAAATTGATTATATTCTTTGCAGCCAAAGATGGAGCAGCTCTTTATGGTCAGGGAAAACCAGACCATGACCTGACTGTGGATCAGATCATCAACTCCTTATTGCAAAATTCAAATTAAATTTAAGAAAGTATGGAAAATTACTAGATCATTCAAGTATGACCTGAATCAAATCGCTTATGACTATCACCTTTCTACATATATATATGCATTAGTTTTATATATAGATATAATAAATTATAAATTTAATATTAACATTTTCTTATATATGATTTGCTATTCCCTTATCAGATAAATGGGTTTCCCATGTGGCGCTAGTGGTAAAGAACCTGCCTGCTAATACAGGAGACACAAGAGACATAGTGTTAGGGAAATTAAAAAAAAAAAAAAAAAGTCTTGCTTAGGCTTCAGAGACAAAGCAGAGCAGTCCTCTGACCTTACTTCTAACCTGCATGGACACTGTCCTGACTAGGAGTGACTGCCTGCTATGAGTGTAAGATTTGCAGCACCATAGATAAGATGGGGAGAAATCTTACGATTGTTGAGCCCAGGCTTAGCAACATTCCAAGTTTTACAGGACAAAACAAAAAGCATTAACAGGAAAACAAGCTGGCAATTTGCTCACAGATTGATGATGATACTAGTTTGTGTCTGTCTTTGGATTATAAGTGGAACCCCAAACTGCAATCTTTGAAGTCTCACCCACAGAGTGGACATGCTGCCTGGGACCCTTTCCCAATTGGAACTCCAGATGTGCTGTGACAAGGGACTTCCCAGCGCTGTTCAAGTCTGGATGTTGGTCAAAACCCAGTTTGGTGATGTATTCTCTGTTCCTATTTCTCTTTTCTTTTAATGTTAATATGTTGAAAATAAGCTAGATAAATATCTGTATCTCTAATAAATATCTGTATTGTTTATTTGTATATAACAAGTGGCTTATTTTGTTACCAAATCCTTTGAATTTGAGACGAAAGTGAAAACCTTCAGCAAAACACATGGATTTGATACCTGGGTTGGGAAGATACCCTGGAGAAGGAAATGACAAACCACTCCAGTACTCTTGCCTGGAGAATTCCATGGACAGAGGAGTCTGTCAGGCTATAGTCTGTGGGATCACAAAGAGCCAGACATGACTGTTTCATATATATGTATATATTTGGCCATGCTGCGTGGTTTGTGGGATCTTAGTTCCCTGACCAGTGATTGAACCCATGGCCCCTGTAGTGGAAGAGTGGCATCCTAACCACTGGATTGCCTGCCAGGGAATTCCCTAGAACTAGAATATTAAAAGAAATTCTTTCATGGAAAATTTCTTCTGAAATATACTGGAATTCCATAACAATCAGTATCTTAGTGCATTCATGTTGTGATAACAAAATACCATAAGAACATGGTGGCTTATAAATAACACAAATTTATTTCTCACAGTATGGGAGGCTGGAAAATCCCAGTTCAAAGTGCCAACAGATTAAGTGCCTGTTAAGGGCCTGCTTCCTGATTCATAGACAGCAGTCTTTTTGCGTGCCTTCACAGAACAGAAGTGAATGAGTGAGCTCTCTGGAGCTTCTTTTATGAGAGCCCTAATCTCATGAAAGAGGGCTCTGCCTACAAGACCCAATCACCTCCCAAAGACTCCAACTCCAAATACCACCGCATTAGGGATTATGTTACACCATTTGAATATGGGGGAATACAACATCCAATCTATAGCATATACATCGTCTCATGTCACAGAACAAATTATGTTCTTCAGGAGACAACTACTAATACTATGAAATGAATGAGTATGATATTATCCAGTTAATGCATAGGGAAGGAATTAATGATTTTTCACTTATATTCAGAAGTTTTGATCTGCTTTTCATCATAGTGTGTCTGTGTATTCGTTTTGTATGTGTGTGTGTCTCTAACTTTGTTTCACTTACCTTCTTGCATGGCTATTTTTGGCATTATGAACAAATCTACTTGTATGAATTTATAGTTAATAATTCAAAATATGTCAACTAATAAAAACATCAAAATATATCATTTATTATAAATATTCTTCTTTCAAGTGGATATTCTTTATTCAGTTATAATAGAACACCCTTGTCATATTATTATATGATGGAATACTCTCTAATTATAATCATTTTTTAAGTTTATATTTGAAATTGCAAAAATAGGAATCCATAAAAGGCAATTTTTATTTTCATAGTTTGTTCTAACATTTCACACTTTTGTAGTAAGTAGACAGATAACACTAGAACACTTTATCATATCAAAAACACACATCAAAAAAAAAGTGAAAAAAAAAAGCACTATATATTAGTGAGTGAGTGACCTTCAGCCTGAAGCTTCCATATGTCCCAGTTCATTCCATTAGAATAAGTATTACCAGTATCACATAGAACATGTCCTCTTTCTGAACTGATAGATAAATAAAGAAGACGTTACTCATCCAGAGAGTTTCTAATTTAAAGCCCTTAGTGTTCAATCCAGCATAGAGATGCACAGACTTTTAAAAATTCTCCTACAGTAGGAGGCCAGAGATCACACTTCCCCAAGATTTCAGAATGTTGCTTTAGCTGTACCAGGATGAAGCAAATGGAAAAGTAAAACTCCCAGGGCAGAGTGGAATATGTCTATAAAGTTAAAAATGCCTTTAACTTTAAGGTTAAAAGTAATAAAAAGTTAAATTGGGATATTCAGTCCTCTCTTTACTTTCCATGCTAAGTCCTATACCTTAAACTGACGTTCTAAAATCTACAAGATAATCTCGCATAACTAAAAATCCTATTAAACTACCAAAAAATTTCCTGGCCTTGCATTTATAGGTGATGATGATTTCCGAGAAGATTAAACCCTCTAATTATAAACTTCATTAGTAAGGCTTTCATAGGCACTTATGATCTAAAATGAGAAAATCTTCACATATTACCAAATGACTGTGGTCAGGATAACTCTGTGAATCCTGAACTCTTATGACTTCTGGGAAACTAATCAACCCAATTTGCCCAGCATATTCTTTTCAGCTTTAAAAACTTAATATTGCTGCTTCTTTTCTCACTAGTCTCATCTCTTCATATTATTCACTTATTGATATTTTCTTGTCAATTACTAAAAGGTAAACATCCAGCTTCCTCTAGGAAACCCTCTCTGAATATTTACAAGGACTACTTTTTGAGTACTTTTTATTTGAATTTAGTTCCTGCTACCATATTTTCAGTTCTCCACCTGCTTTCCCAAGGGGACTGCGAACTCTCTGAAAACCGAAGCAGAACCTGATGTATCTTAATACCATAGTTATCTCTTAACCTTATGAAAATCGTCCACATAAGTCATCATAAACTGCACAGTAATAAGCAAGAATGCATTATAATTACACTGAATCTTAGTTGACAACTTTTGTATATGCTGCTTGAGCAGATACAGAATCCCATGCTTCATTATATCCCCAGAGCTTGAAACTTGGTAGGTATTCACTTAACTCGAGTTGACTGAATGGTTGAATAAATAAATAAATGTCTAAAACAGAAGAGAAAAAAAATGAGAATAAAGTATTCTCATCCTGTAACATCTACTACCAGGACAACATTGCATGGTGACTAAAGCAAAAATAAAAAATTATCTGAACATAGATTTAACCTCATAAGGTATATGAACAACAGATAAGCATGTGAAAAATGATCAGGATAACTAGTCAGTAGAGAAATAAAAATTAAAATGACATAGCTGCCAGATTGACCAGAATTAAAGTGACTGATTATGGACTTCTCTGGTGTCTAGCGGTTAAGAATCTGCCTGCCAATATAGGGGATACGGGGTTCAATCCCTGGTCCGGGAAGATCCCACATGCCATGGAGTGACTAAGCCCTCGCCACAACAATAGCCCACGCTCTAGGGCCCAGTGATCTGCAGCGACGGAGCATGTCCTGCAGCTACGGAAGCCTGCATGCCTAGAGCCCGTGATCTGCAATGAGACAAGCCACCACAATGAGAAGACTGCACCTCAAGGAAGGGTAACCCCTGCTCACTGTAACCAGAAAAAAATTCACGCACAGCAACGAAGACCCAGGGCAGCCAAAAATAAATTCTAAAATACATTTAAAAAAAGACTGACCATACTAAATGTTGGGAATGTGGATATGTTTTAGAATTCTCATATATCATTGGTGGGAATGAAAAAATGATACAACGACTTTGGAAAACAGATCGGCAGTATTTTTACAAACTTATGGTCCAACAATTTCACATCTAAATGTTTACTTTTGAGAAGTGAACACACATGTTCACATAGACCTGTATACAAATATTAAAATCACTTTTATTTGTAATAGCCAAAATATGAAAATAATCCAAATGTCTATCAACAGGTGAATAAATAAATTATGGTATATCCATCCAATGAAACTTTCCTGAGCAATGAAAAGAAACAATCCATTGGTAATTACTCCAACATGGATATTTCTGAAAATAATTATTCTGAGTAACAGGAATCAGCGTAAAGAGCACATACTCAGTGATTTAGTTTATTCAAAGTTCTAATACATACTGATGCAATTAATTAATAGTGAAATTAAACAGATTAGTAGTTGCCTGGGATTGGGAATGAGGAATTAAAAAGGGTCATAAGGAAACTTCTGTGGATAATAGATACCTTATTTTCTTGTCTGTGATGATGGGTTCATAGATGTAAAGGTTTGTCAAAAGTTCTCAAATTGTATACTTTAAATATGCATAGTTTGTTGTATGTCAATTTTACAACAATAAAGTTCTTCAGAAAGAAAGACTAAAAAAATTATTAGAATAAAATATCCAATATGTATGTAATCTGAAGATGATCAATGAAGAGATATTATTTCAGTGTCCGACTATCTTACAACCTGCTTTACCTTCTCTGGCATCTGTCCAATAATTTTAAGTGGTGGTTTTTAAGTCCATGTAAGATGTAATTTAACTTAACATTTATTACAATATTCATGAAAATATTATAATTATATATTTTAAAATAGTGATTATAATTATAAATTTATTTAGATTTTAACATGCATTTATAATTATGAATTATTTTATAAACATAATTATATAATGATTCAACTAGTTGAAACTAAAGTCTTCTTAATTCACTTAAAATATAATCCAAACATTTTTCCATGGTTTAAAATTTCCCTTCTCATTTATCTTTTTAACATCATAATACTCTTAAGAATAGATCATTATGCTATAATCTTACTGACATTCTTTTTGTTCGTCTCCATTAGGAACATGTCAACTTTCATTTCCCTTAGGATATTGCACTTGCTGAAGCATTTTTTAAACACTTTCCACAGGTCATCATCTCANTTTGGATGCAAATTTTGATGACAGGCTTGGCCACTGAAATAGATTTAATATAGAATAACAGTCACTAGATGTCAAGTTCCAAGTAGAATATAAAGCTAAATAAATTGAATTTAGTTCAAGTTATTTTTAGTGATGTCATTTTAAAAAAACTAAGACTTTACTAACTTACTTCTGGGCTTCCCTGGTAGCTCAGCTAGTAAAGAATCCAGCTGCAACGCAGGAGACCCTGGTTCAATTCCTGGGTTGGAAAGTTCCCCTGGACAAGGGATAGGCTACCACTCCAGTATTCTTAGACTTCCCTGGTGGCTCAAATGGTAAAGAATCTACCTGCAATGCAGGAGAACTGGGTTCAATCCCTTGGTTGAGAAGATCCCCTCAAGGAGAGTACTGGCAACCCACTTCAATATCTTACCTGGAGAATCCTCATGGACAGAGGAGCCTGGTGGGTACAGTCCATGGGTCTCAAAGAGCCGGACAGGACTGAGTGAATAAGCACAGCACAACTTACTTCTACTGTTTTAGAGCTGTTTGCTAAAAATAGAAATTTTGTGTCAAAATGCTGTAACCTAAAAACTTCCACTTTTAGTTACATTAATTAATAAAGTAGGGAATCTTGTGTCATTTCCACTGAGGAGCAACTAGATCTAGCGCCAAATGTAAGTTTTGCCACATTGATGCTTTCAGAGGAAATAAGAGAAACCTTCAAATTGTCAAATAAGTAAACAGATAAGTAAACAACTAATAAAACAAATACAGTAAGCAGTTTGGATGACTAGAGGGAAACTGAAATAGACACACTCTGCAACGTCTATGCAAGGGAAATAATTAAACTTGGTACTCTCCGATTCTATGGTACCCTAAAGAGGGACTGCTGCTGCTGCTGCTGCTGCTAAGTCGCTTCAGTCGTGTCTGACTCTGTGCGACCCCATAGACGGCAACCCATCAGGCTCCCCCATCCCTGGGATTCTCCAGGCAAGAACACTGGAGTGGGTTGCCACTTCCTTCTCCAATGCATGACAGTGAAAAGTGAAAGTGAAGTCGCTCAGTTGTGTCCGACTCTTCGTGACCCCATAGACTGCAGCCTACCAGGCTCCTCCATCCATGGGGTTTCCAAGGCAAGAGTACTGGAGTGGGGTGCCATCGCCTTCTCCAAAGAGGGACTAAATTTTCCCAAAGTTAGTAATTCTCCAAATTCTCAGAAAAAGCAAATACAATCTTTTCCAAAGAAAGACATCTTCATTAGGGCCTGATATTTTCCATACATCAAAATCAGTCACATATAAGTTCATAAATAAAGTATACACTCACTGAAACAAGCCCTCATTAGTGTTATTTGGCAGAAAGAACAAAAAAGATATATTCCCAAAAGGAAATTATAAATTAGAATTTATAACTAGATACAATAGAATAACATGTGATATTTTGACAGAAATATTTTATGATATCATAAAAAATAAACAGCAACATTTTATTCTCAAAAACTACCAGGAAGTGTTGAAACAAATTATATTGTATCTTAGAAATAAAATATAAATGTTTTAATTAGAAATGCATGGCTAAATGCATGCTTACCCTCAACTGAGTATAAGAAGTAGATAATAAAGCTAAAGAAACTACTCAATAATGCATCAAAGAGAGTAAAGATGACAAAGAATTTAAGGAGTTTAAAGTATTTTCAGTGTCAAATGTAAAAGCTAATATTCTAAATGAGGTCAAGGGGAAAGAGAAAGAAGGAAAGGCAATAATTAAAGACCTATTCAACTTAGAATTTTCTAAAACTGATAGAAAAGAATTTATATAAGCAGGAAGTATAATGAATTCTAAACAGGATGAAAAATACATAAAAGTTGATAGACACAATAAGGAAACTAACGAATCTCAAAAACAAAGAATATTTTCAAACCATCAAAGAGAAAAGACAGATCTATGATAGTGTTATAATTAGACAGCAGATTTATCAACGGCAACTACGAAAGCCAGAAGAATGTAGAATGATACCTTCAAAATCTTAGGAGGAAATAACTTTCCATCTATATTAATAAAACCATTGACATTATCTTTCAAGAATAAAGGTAAAACAGTATCATATAAAATTTATGAGAACTTACTACCAAAGTACAATTATAATCAAAGCTGTTTGAGATAAAGAATGTAGAAATGAATTTAATAAAGGATCTTAACTGAGACTATTTTTCTGGTACTAAATGCATTATTAATGTTTTGTTTTCAAGAAAATAACATTACACATTACATTGAATAATTTAGTTTTAATGTTTTGGTTTTATATTTATTTGTATTTCTGATTCTATTATGATTATAAAAAACTATAAGTTTAGGAAGGGTTTTCCAGGTGGCACTAGTGGTAAAGAATCCACCTGACAATGCATGAGATGCAAGAGTCTTGGGTTCAGTCCATGGGTTAGAATGATCCCCTGGAGGAGGACATGGCAATCCACTCCAGTGTTCTTTCCTGGAGAATCCCATGGACAAAGGAGCCTGGAAGGCTCCAGTCCATCGGTTCACAAAGAGTCAGACATGACTAACGTGACAGCACATGCACACATAAGCTTAGGATATGCACAGGTAGTTTCAGATTTATATACATTTATATTATGTTTAATAAGAGTAAGGTTAAAAAATACAAGTCCACAGTACATAGTTTCTGTTTAAGAGAGTTCTTAAAGTCCTTTAAACATGATAAGCACTGAACTAGATAACCCTTAATATCTCCTGCAGCTCTAAAATTGTTTACTTTCCTTTCTGCATCAATCATATGTCTTTACCTAATCAGTTTCAACTTATTAATATGTCTATTTACTGCACATGAAAAAATAAGCAGACTTCAACCTTTCAAGAATTTGAAGATACCCCAGTAGCACAGTGGATAGGAATCTGCCTGCCAATGCAGTTCTTGGTCCAGAAAGATTCCACATGCCATCAAGCAATTGAGACCAAGCTCAAGAGCCTGTGAGCCACAACTACTGAGCCTACATACCACAACTATTGTATCCTGCATGCTCTATGACCTGTAAGTCGTAACTTGCCCAAGTGCTGCAACTACTGAGCACCCACACCTAGAGTCTGTGCTCTGCAACAAGAGGGGCCAGTACAACGAGAAGCCCACACAGTGCAACTTCAGGTAGCCTCCATTCCCCACAATTAGAGAACGCTGATGCACAACAAAGACCCAGTGCAACCAAAAATTAATTAATTAATTGAAAAAATATTTTGAGCTAATGAAACTTATTAGAAGCTTACAAATTCATCTCTCAAGTCTTCTAATGAATATTACACTTATGCAAACATGATGTTTTACTTTTTTACATAATTCCATGCACAGGAAATGTAAGTGATTCTACTTTTATGTTGTACACAAGGTTGAAATCTCTATACCAAAATACAAAATGTCTACATGTGCTGTGCTTAGTCGCTCAGTCATGTCTGACTCTTTGCAACTCCATGGACTGTAGCCTGCCAGGCTCCTCCTGCCATGGGGATTCTCTAGGCAAGAATACTAGAGTGGGTTGCCATGCCCTCCTCCAGGGAATCTTCCCACCACAGGGATCAAACAAAGGTCTCCCACATTGCAGGTGGATTTTTACCATCTGAGCCACCAGAGAAAAATGCTTGCTAATTTTGTATGAAAATATCATACTCTGACTTTTCTCTGTCCTATTAGCTTCCCACAAGATAAAATGACTGTTGTGCAAGGATGAATTTTTAAGTATACGAAAATAGTGGCTTTGCCATCATTTAGGAGCTTTATGTTTCTATGTTTATTTTTTACTGAAAAGTCAAAATCATGCAAAATGTTTTTAAAATTTTTTTAGTTACGCATTTGGTATAAATTAAGTCACTCAGTCATGTCCGACTCTTTGCGACCCCATGGACTGTAGCCCACCAGGCTCCTCCATCCATGGGATTCTCCAGGCAAGAATACTGGAGTGGGTTGCCATTTCCTTCTCCAGGGGATCTTCCTGACCCAGGGGTCGAACCCAGGTCTCCCATATTAGAGGCAGACGCTTTAACCTCTGAGCCACCAGGGAAGCTTTTGGTATACGACTGACAAATGATCAAACATTTACATTTTAAAATATTTTATAACTTCACATTTATAAGTCTGCTTGATTAAAGAAGTTGCCTTGTCCTTGTCCTTTTGCTGCTTAAAGTCAGCTGTTCTAAATTCTATTGCACCTGCTGCAGGAGAATTTAGCAAGACTTGCTAAGAAAGGATATTTTTATTGCCTTAATAAATCAGGTGATAAACCATGTAGAGTGGTCAAATTTTAAAAATATTCAGAATATTGTTTTTATTGTTCTAGTATGTTTGCTATTTTTCATCACGTATGTCTAGATTTCAAATTAATCAATTATTAAATACACAATTCTTTTTCAAGAAAAAGGGAGGAAAAAAATTTCACACATCATAGTTTGGTAAGCCTAGATTAGGAATGGAGAAAAAGGTATTTGCATTTCAACCCTGCCAATAGAGAACTAAGTTTTTTGTTTGTTTGTTTGTTTTTTAGGTAATTCTACCTGTCTTACCCCTAGGTTTTTTTTTTTTTTAATAAAAATAAAGACAGAATAAACTAATGTGTTTACTAACTGATACTTGTATTAATCAAGAATATTTGCAACTGTAGGTATCAAAAACTTCAACTATAAAGGCTTAAACAAGTTTTTGCTTTAACTTTTTAAGGATTCAGCACTCTCATCAAGGGAGTTGCTTTTTTCCCCACATAAATAGAGGTTGAGCCCTCAAACTACAAGAAATATTAGTTACGCTAATCAAAAGACACTCAAGTGCTACCATATGTCTCCTATCCCAAATCTGGCCACTGTCTTTTAATCTTCCTTGTAACACACCATAGTTCCATGAACTACATTTGCTTCAGCATATAAGTCATATCTGTCTACTTTACACCAAAAAGCAGTGCTATATTTTTCCTGAACACGCCTCCCATCACACTCTAGGGTACTCCCTCTTCTATCTCACTTTGCAGAACTGGGACATATATTCACATAAATTAAAAAAGTACACTGAACAGAGAGGGCAACATGATTAGCAGAATTGGTTTAAACCAGTATTTCTTAATGGGAAAACCAGGAATATTTAAATTAGAATTTTCTTTGTTATGCAGGACAATTCTGCATATTCCAGGATTTTAGTATCTACAACTCAAGGGCACTTAATGTCAATATCACCTTTTAGTTCTTTTAACACTCTAAAATATCCTCTGTTCAGTTCAGTTCAGTCACTCAGTCGTGTACGACTCTTTCTAACCCCATGGACTGCAGTACACCAGGCTTCCCTGCATATCACCAACTCCCAGAGCCTACTCAAACTCATATCCATTGTGTTGGTGATACTATGCAACCATCTCACCTCTGTTGTCCCCTTCTCCTCCAGCCTTCAATCTTCCCAGCATCAGGGTCTTTTTCAACGAGTCAGTTCTTTGCATCAGGTGGCCAAAGTATTTTAGGTTCAGCTCCAGCATCAGTCCTTCCAATGAATATTTAGGACTGATTTCTTTTAGGATTGACTGGTTGGATCTCCTTGCAGTCCAAGAGACTCTCAAACTTTCTAAATGCTCCTTAGAGGTATAGCACTTCCATTAGTTGAAGTTGGGCACATTTCCATCCTGAACAAGGCTGAAATTCTGTTGCAAATTCAGAAAAATGATGAATGGATACCTGGCAGGCAATCATAATGCCAACAATGAATTCTAAGTTCCCTGTTAGTTCTAACGTCTACAGTTCTGTGAAGATACATTAGGCTTAGACAAACATATTTGATTCTTTTTTTTAATTGCTATTCCAACATTGCATTCTCACAGGCAAAAAACTTTGTAACATTTTCCAGTGTATGCAGAATTATTTATTTCTTCTTGCTTCAGCACAATATTGTTACACTAACCTAGTAATGCAATCTATAAAATTTTCAGATAGTTTGCTATTTTCGTTGAAAAATCAATGTTTTAATTCATATTGGAGAGTAGAAGAGAAATCAAAAACACCAAACAGAAACAAAAAAAGCCAATGGTTATACCAACAGTGGTCTTAAGTCCATGGTTCAGGAGAAAAGTGAGAGTGGAAGAACATGAACTCCTGAACTCATTCTGAGTACTGAAATATTTGCCAGTTCTTTTCCACTGACAGTTCTAAGTAAGGTGTCTCCATTGCACTAAGTGTAATGAAACTGGAACATTCTCATTTCACACAGTTCTGGTGTAGGCTCTGTACATATGATAACAGAGGTCTTGTCTTGTTCATATTGTGCTGTGTGTGCTCAGTCTCTTCAGTCACGTCCAACTCTTTGTGACCTATGGACTGTAGCCCACCAGGCTGCTCTGTCCATGGGATTCTGCAGGCAAGAGTACTGAAATGGGTCACTGTTCCCTACTCCAGGGAATCTTCCCAACCCAGAAATCGAGCCCATATCTCCAGTGTCTCCTGCATTGCAGGCAGGTTCTTTACCCACTGAGCCACGTGGGAACCCCATTAACACACTAAGACCCCCTAAACCTTGTTCCCATTAGCTCATGGTATCCGAGTGTGGAGAAGCAAATCTACAGATCTGTCTCCTGACTACATTCATAAGGCATGCAACTGGTCTGTTATCAACTGCCTATAGGCATCCTGAATGCATGGTTTCTCCAGCCCTGCAGAGCCCCTTAAACTGCTGCTGTAAGCAACATATGCAGTAAACAAGGGCACCAGTATAAAGACAAATGTTAATTTAATACTGTCAGAGCAGCATTTCACATACTCTCATTAAGTACAGGATACAGGATACGTTCATATTGTACCATCAAGCATACAAGTTTAGTGAATAAAAGAGTTTCTATGGAAAAATTATAGAATAAAATTCTTTTCTATGTCTTCACAAAAATTTTTGTATCCTATTTTTGTGTGCTTAAAATTATAATGGAGAGGGCAATGCCATCCCCACTCCAGTACTCTTGCCTGGAAAATCCCATGGACAGAGGAGCCTGGTAGGATGCAGTCCATGGGGGTCACTAAGAGTCAGACACGACTGAGCGACTTCACTTTCACTTTTCATTTTCATGCATTGGGGAGAAGGAAATGGCAACCCACAGTGTTCTTGCATGGAGAATCCCAGGGATGGGGGAGCCTAGTGGGCTGCCATCTATGGGGTCACACAGAGTCGGACACAACTGAAACAACTTAGCAGCAGCAGCAGCAAAATTATAAATATTCTCACACCCTGAGAAAATTAGAATAAAATTTCTTTGCTTCTCACCTAAAAGCAATGATTTCTGGAGCCCTTGGGCTCTGTAGACGTTTTTCTAGGTTTAGCAGTAGGCATGTTTGAGGAAGAACAGAGCAAAGAAGGTCAATAGTTTAAACTTGACATTTTACACCTGCTTTAACTATGCATTCTTATATATATATATATATATATATA
>SJXQ01006578.1:10472-36823 GCA_006408695.1 Aepyceros melampus
TCTATCAGATCTAGACCCTTAAGTCTATTTCTCACTTCCAATGTATAATCATAAGGGATTTGATTTAGGTCATACCTGAATGGTCTAGTGGTTTTGCCCACTTTCTTCAATTTAAGTCTGAACTTGGCAATCAGGAGTTCATGATCTGAGCCACAGTCAGCTCCCGGTCTTGTCTTTGTTGACTGTATAGAGCTTACACAGATGTAAAAGGAACTATGCTCTAGGATACTAGTGATTCTGTCATTAAGTTTACACAACACTGAGAGAAATGAGGAATCACAAATGCATTTTAGAAGACCACAATAGCTGCAGTGTAAAACATGAATGGATGGACACAAAACAGAGAAAAGGAAAACTGTTTAAGAATATGTGCTAATAATCCAAGAAATAAACTATAGTTTGTTATATATCACTGGCTTAAAATTCACCATTCAAAAAAAATGAAGATCATGGCTTCTGGTTCCATCACTTCATGGCAAATAGATGGGGGAAACTGGAAACAGTGGCAGATTTAATTTTATTGGGCTTCAAAATCACTGTGAATGGTGATTGCAACCACAAAATTAAAAGACTTCTTGGAAGAAAAGCTACGACAAACCTAAACAGAGTATTAAAAAGTAGAGACATCACTTTGCTGACAAAAGTCTGTATAGTTGAATCTATGGTTTTTCCAGTAATCATGTATAGATGTTAGAATTCTGAAGGATGAAAAATTGATGCTTTTGAATTGTGGTTCTGGAGAAGTCTCTTGAGAGTCCCTTGGACAGCACTGACTGAAGGTCAAACCAGTCAATTCTAAGGGAAATCAACCCTGAATATTCACTGGAAGGACTGATGCTGAAGCTCAAGCTCCAATAGTTTGTCCACCTGATGTACAAAGTGAACTTATTAGAGAAGACCCAGATGCTGGGAAAAATTGAGGGCAAGAGGAGAAGGGGGTGGCAGACGTTGGGATCGTTGGATGCCATCACGGAATCAATGGAGATGAGTTTGAGCAAACCCTGGGAGACAGTGAAGGACAGGGAAGCCTCACATGCTTCAGTTTATGGGATTGCAAAGAATCATCCATGATTTAGAGACTGAACAACAGAAACGATACTGGCATAAGGAAGGGGAAAAGTAGACAGGCTTGGCAGCTTTTAGGGGGTAAAATTACTTTAAAAAATTAAAATTAATTGAATATTCAGTGAAGTGAAGTGTTAGTCATTCTGTCATGTGACTCCATGGACGGTAGCCCACCAGGCTTCTCTGTCCATGGGATTCTCCAGGCAAGAATACTGGATTGGGTTACCATTCCTTTTTCCAGGGGAACATACAGTGGCTGAGGGAAATAGATGAATAAAAGATGTCTTTTAATTACTGATTTAATCATATAAATGAATGGAAGATCATTCAATGAAATAAGAAACATAGAAGCACATAACAATCTTGCCAAAGATAGGATTAGAGTTTTAGTTTGGGGCCTGTTGAGTTAAAGAGAATTGAATACAGTTAGGCATAAATTATACCAAATGATTTCATTTATTTGCAGACACTGAGAACTGATATCAGTTGTGAAATATAGGATAGATAAAAGGAAGATAGTAAAAACAGCTGTAAATCAAAAATAAATTCTGCAGATCTGATGTACATCACAGTGTCTATGTTATAGTTAATACTGTGTGGTTTTTGTTCAGTTGCTCAGTCATGTCTGATTCTTTGTGACCCCATGGACTGCAGCATGTCAGACCTCCTTGTCCCTCACCATCTCTCATAGTTTGCCCAAGTTCATGTTCATTGCATCACTGATGTTGTCCAGCCATCTTATGCTTTGATGCCCTATTTTCCTTCTGCCCTTGATCTTCCCCACCATCAGGGATTTTTCCAATGAATCATCTGTTCCCATTAGAGGACCAAAATACTGGAACGTTAGCTTTAGCATCAGTCATTCCAGTGAATATTCAGGGTTGCTCTCCGTTAAGATCAACTGGTTTGATCTCTTTGTTGTCCAAGGGACTTTCAGGAGTCTTCTTCAGTACCACAGTTCAAAGGCATCAATTGTTTGTTGTTTCAACTTTTTTATGGTCCAGCTCTCACAACCATACATGACCACTTGGAAGACCATAGCCTTTACTATACAGAACATAAGTCTATTATGGATTATAGTCCATAAGACTATTGTATTAGAAGTAAAGTTTAATGGCTTATCTTTCGTATTTTACTCAAGGCTTTCAATGAAGTTAATAAATATAATTATTTGTACTCATTACATTTCTTTGATTTCTAATTTTGTGATGTTTAATGTGTGTGCTATTATAATGAAAGATCATTAAATGTATTAGAATACTGAAAATTCAAGTTGATTTATTTTAAGCCATGAAAACTTAGGCAGAAATTGCAAGTTATTATGGAGTACAGAAATTGATCTGGGATAGTACAGGGAGTTTAAATCATTATCACAGTGGTAACAGACTAACAATGATAAGGAAATAAATTGTGATGGAAGTTTTTTTTTTTTTTTAATAGATTGTGCCTTAGCATTTTGGTAGAAGGCTTCTGTTAATAAAGTTGTTTTAGTTAGAAAACTTAAAAAGAAATTATTCCAAAAGTAATAATTAAAATCAGTAGTGGCCAAGGTTATTCTTGGCTGAAAAATGTTTATATCTTAAAATTTAAGTTTTGAGTTTAAAAGTTACATATAAAGGGATAGATGGAGATATACATATCAACAGCAATACAATTAGATACACATATAGAAAGCTACATTAAAACATGTAATTTACAACAATCTCTAGGTTTAGAAAATGAATTGATGATAGAATGTGCAATTGATTTCTTTAAAAGAAAAAAATGTAAGCAAATACAATATGTGATTACAGCCTTCTCATGGTGAAGGGGCTTGTGTAATTCAATGAAGTTCTGAACCATGCCATGCATGGCTACCCAAGATAGATGTGTCATAGTGAAAAGTTCTGACTAAACTGGGTCCACTGGAGGAGGACATGGCAAACCACTCCAGTATTCTTGCTGCAAGAATACCATGAACAGTATGAAAAGGCAAAAGATATGACAGAAGAGCCTGGTGTGCTACAGTCCATGGGGTTGCAGAGAGTTGGACATGACTTAGTGACTGAACAACTACAGCCTATTCAAGGAGTGAGATTTGCTCTCTTTTACATTACTTCTACTTTTAACTATCCCAAACTGCTTACTGCACAAATATTATGGGCAAGGTAATATTTTTTGTTGTTGCCCTTGCACAAGCTTTTGAAAGATTGAAGAATAAAATGTAAGACAGAAGCAATGAAATTCAGCTAACTATACCAGCATAAGCAGCTGGAAGTAAGAAAAGCAATACTAAAGGCAGGAAGATTCAGTGATTAATATCCTTGTTGGAAAGATGGATGTGATCAGGCTGAGAGATTCCATCTAAATCTGAATTTCCTGCTAGTCAAGCAGCTTAATTTCATTTATTTTTTAAACAATATGACCTTGCAGAAAGTTTTTCAAAAGATTATTTTATCTTTTTAAGTTTATAATTAAAATATGAGGATTTTTTTTTCCTTGCTTAATTTTGTGTTGTTTTTCTTTGTGCTTTGAGTTGGAAGGAGATAAGCTTTATGTTCCTCACTTAGTGTCAATGTATCCGGTATATGTCTTGGGTTGAAAACACAACAAACATGCCTCTCTCTTTGAAGTTTCCATTTGTCTGTCTTCCCATATTTTCAAGACAGGTATCTCCTGAGAAGACTAAGTGACATAATAGGAGATCAGCAGGAAACGTAAGCTCCATGTTCTGTGTTAATGCATCAAATGTGCCAGCATTAAGATGAGGAATGACTTCCTGGTATGATGATTAGAATGTGTTTTCAGAAAGAAAGCAGCCCTGTGTGAATTACATTTCTTGCTTAGAGACCAAATGCAGAAATTAAATTGTATTGTTAATGTACTTTCCACAGAGGCATAAAAATCTGCTTTCTGTTTTCATAGCATAATATTATAGGCTCTTAATGAATTCTTCTTTGCTTATCTTTTCCAATCCTGTGGGATGTCTTAAGTTGAAAATTACATACTGATTAGTGAAGGAAGCTGAGTTAAGTACTAAGGAGTGCTTTCAGAATCTATATAATTAAATGATCACAGACCAAGATTTAAGCACTAGAGGGAATATTTACACTATTTTTTGGTGATGACACAAAATCTGTTATACAGAAGATAAAGAAAAATGAAGCAACATTTGATTTCTACATTTATTCACTTGAGACTGGTTATATAAATAGATATTCTTGGGCACCCCTATAAAAGTTAAAACATAGGAATCAATCTTTGAGAGACTTCCAAAATTGTATTTGTTCATTAAATGTGTTCATTGAGTGGCAAACATGTTTGATGTAGATTATAGCAAGATATGGACATTACTGTCAGAGATACTAGGCACTGTGGGGCAGGAGAACAGCTTAACAATAAAATGAACAAAATTAAGCAATGCTTAACTGACAGTTTTTATATAAGAGCATTAAGAGGAGAAAGATATGACTTTAGGTGAAAAGAAAAAATAGGAGAAATGTATGCTTTTTAGAAAAGTTTTTTTTTTTTGTACTGTTCATCTGCCAGAAGAGTATGCAATTTACTGAAATTAAGAATAATTGGGGAAAAAGCAAATTTTGACAGTTGGAACAAAAAGTTCTTTTGTGGTATGCTTAATTACACACTTCTACTAAATATTAAAGGTGAACCCCGACCCAAAGACAATCAATCAACAGATTGAGCATGATCAATGATCTATTCTACCAAGAGGTTAGTCTTCCTAACTGAGCTGAGCTATCTAGAAAAGTGAAAAAGTGAGTGATAGTCGCTTAGTCATGTCTGAGTCTTTATTTATTGTACTTACTTCAATTTATTATACTTCAAAATTGTTTATTCTCTAAAGCACTCCAAATGTATTCATGTCCCCTGCACCATGAAATACACTAAAAAACAGGATAGATGATTCAAAAAGGCATACTCAGAAATGGTGTATTTCATGTAAAATGCCTATTTTTGGAATTTTTAGAGGTTATCTAATTGAATGTTTCTTTTATAATTGATGCTTAGAGAAATGACTCATAAAACTCAAGGTATAAGCTTAATGTCTATTAAGAATTGAATCATATGCATTTTCTGGCCCTGTATTGACTATAATTAATGTGTCTTCATAACTTGGACTATCAGATTTTTAGAAACATGAAGTAGTTGAGGATCAAAATCATGATTCTCTGCACTTCCTTTCACAGATTGTATAACACCCCTTGAAGTTTCAGAGGTGAAGTGGGTGGAATGTGATCCCGTTTGTAGCTACAATTTCACACAGGGAGACTGCTTTTTTCTTTTTTTTTTTTTTTACTTCCTCAATTAAATTGAGAAATTACAAAGCAGCAAAATGTTGCAGCTAATCCATTGGGAGAAAAATTATATGCATTTAAAATAAAATATACTGCCTTTTTCATGAACAGTGTGTGAGCTATTTGAAAATTTTATGCTATTAGCACTTTCAATATGTCATTAACCTAGAAAATAAGAGGGAATAATGAAAGTCATTAAAAGCAGTTGAGTGGCCTGCTGTAGCCTGGCCAATAAGAGAATAAAGAATGAGAAACAGAACACGACATTCTATTACATTACAATCTGGCAGGACTTTGTGTACAATGTATGTATATATATATATATATATATATATAAATTTTTCTGCCTCCATACTATGCTTTTTATGTATATAGGACAAAAGAAGGTTTTTAGACAGAATTGCCAAGTGCTAGACATAAAAAATGTCAGCTAAATCTAAAATGAAGGTCATTATTTTAAATTTGAAGTACTGAGAACATCACATTTTGTATCTTCCTAAAACCTATTCTGTGACAGCCTTCTAAACTACTGTGTTCAGGCAAATTTTAAGTTTAGAAGAATAATAGTGAACAAAGATGATGAGGAAAAAAAAACGTATATGATGGCTACTTTTGCTCTGACTCCAAAATTTATGTACTTATTGTGTTATGAGACAAAAGACATTTTATTTCTTTTGGGTACCACCTACAAAAGCCAAACTTCTTTTCCTTGACTATAGATTCACCTCAGCTATGACCAGCCCTAGAAACTCTCAGAATCATCTGATTTTAAGCTAACTTTTGATATAAACTAGTTATAATTTTGTACTATTCCTTAGAACTTACCAGCTTTTTGTAGGTATTAAATTGATGGCATAGATTCCCACTGAATTCCTAAGCAATTTGGGAAAATGCATGGAAGATTATGTTCTCTTTGGTTTGGTAAGCTTTGCTTCTGTTCCTCTAAAGAACTCGAATTGTTGTTGTTTAGTCACTCCTCATGTCCAACTTGGGGCAACCCCACGGACTGCAACATGCCAGGCATCCCTGCCCTTCACCATCTGCCGCAGCTTGCTCAAACTCATGTCCATTGAGTCAGCGATGCCATTCAAACATCTCAGCCTCTGGCAACTCCTTCTTCTCCTGCCTTCAATTTTTCCAACTCTAATATAAAAGTTAAAATAGATATACGGAGAAAATTACAAGACAAAGGCAAAGGCAATGGAAGTAAACAGAAGTAAGACTTTTAAAATAGTTAATAATAATAATAATAATCATGTTATTTATTTCTTTATTTACTTTTTGCTGTGTTGAGTCTTTGTTGCTGTATGAGCTTTTTGCTAATTGCTGTGAGTGGAGGCTCCTCTCTAGCTGTAGTGTATGGGCTTCTAATTGCAGCGGATTTTCTTGTGAGGCACAGGCTCTTGGGAATGCGGGTTTCAGTAGCTGCAGCACATGGACTCTAGAGCACAGACTCAATAGTTGTGGTGCATGGGTTTATTTTTCCTGTGTGGCATGTGGGATCTTCCTGGGCCAGGGATTGAGCCCATGTTTCTTGCATTGGTAGGCGGATTCATTATCATTGAGCCATCAGGGAAGCCCAGTGGTAAGATTTTAAAGTGCTGATGATTCAAGAACAGATATGGGATTGTTTAGAAAGGAATACCGTATATATTGGGCTTCCTAGGTGGCACTGGTTGTAAAGAACCTGATGGCCAATGCAGGAAACAAGAGACATGGGTCTGATCTTGGATTAGGAATGCAACCTGGAAGAGGTCATAACAACCAATTCCAGTATTCTTGCTTGGAGAATCCCATGGAGAGAGGAGCCTGGCAGGTTTTGCTCCATAGGATCTCAGAGAGTCAGACAGGAATGAAGTGACTTAGTATGTACCCCATATACTGTAATAACTTGTCATCAGGTACAAGAGTCATGGGAAAATAGTGTTAGAGTTGAGACCTAAGCTGATCTATACAAAATTTTCTTCTTTAACAAGGCAGCTGTTTTGACAATTCTCTAACAATAGACATTGACTCTATACTAAATATCCTCCAGTCCTTATTTTCAAAATGGGAAATGTTAGGAAATTAAATATATGTATATTCTCAGTCACTCAGTTGTGTCAGATTCTTTGTGGCCCCATGGACTGTAATCTTGCCAGATTCCTCTGTCCATGGGATTCTATAGGCAAGAATACTGGAGTGAATTGCCATTCCTTCCTCCATATATATGCATATATACACATATACCTTACATAACAATTGTTTATTCTAAAGTTTGGGGTTTTCTTGTTATTTTGTTAAAATAATTTTACTTATAAGGCAAGTTATAAGTAAACCATCATAGTTTCAAGTAAAACAGCTCCCAATTTACTCAATAAAAAAGTTTTTGGCAGACAATATCATATGAAAAATTGTGAACAACTATATTCTGAAAAACTCAAAAAATGTGTGTGCATGTATGTGTACACTCAAATGCTGAGTAAAAGTGATATTCATGTCAGGCAATTACACAATTATAATTATAGGAAAATAATTTTATCATGAAAGATCCCTGATTTTAGTATTGAATCTTCATATTTTCTCCAGGAAAATTCAATCATTGATTCTACCACTTTTCCTTTACATCCTTCTTCACTGCTCACTACCCATCAGCAACTATCAGTTTATTTTTTTTGGCAAATCAATGCACATATTTAAAATTAAATTTTATATGTCAATTTATTTTAAACTTTATATTTATTTCTTATATAAAATCTAGTGTTTAAACAATACATTTCATTATTTTTGAAAATCACTTGTGGATCTTGTCTTGGAATAGATGGCATGCTTATTTTTTCCCCATTAAACTTATGACTCTCCACCTAGTACCACTTAGTGGCAGTTAACATGATTAATTTAAGTCCTTAAGAGAAAATAGAAGATACAGAATCTTTTTTCTTTATTTTTTTCTTTACAGAAATAGGATAAAAATCTTTACTATATGTATCAATAAAGATTCTCCAGAGAAATAGAATGAACAGGATAGATATGATAATAAATTATCATTGTTATTATATAAAATAATAAATCTCTTTAGATATAGAGATTTATTATAAGAAATTGGCTCACAAGATTTTGAAAGCTGGCAAGTTCCAAGGTCTATAGGATGAGTTGGAAACTGGATACATTATTTTCAATGGTGAAAAACTGAAAATATTCCCCCTAAGATCAGGAACAAGACAAGGGTGTCCACCTTCACCACTATTATTCAACAGCAATCAGAAAAAGAAAATGAAATAAAGGGAATTCAGCTCAGAAAAGAAGTGAAGCTCTCACTGCTTTTTGATGACATGATATTGTACGTAGAGAACCCTAAAGATAGTGTAGAATATTGCTAGATATAATCAGTGAATTTAGCAAAGTTGCAGGACAGAAAATCAATACACAGCAATCACTTTCATTTCTATACACTAACAATGAAAAATAAGAAAGAGAAATTAAGGAATCAGTCCCATACACCATTGCAACAAAAATAATTAAATATCTGGGAATAAACTTACCTAAGGAGACAAAAGAACTGTACACAGAAAATTATAAGACTAATGAAAGAAGCCAAAGTTGACATAAACAGATGGAGAGATATGCCATGTTCCTGGGTAGGAAGAATCAATGTTGGGAAAATGACTATACTAGCAAATGCAATCTATAGATTCATGTGATCCCTATCAAATTACCAATGGTATTTTTCACAGAACTAGAACAAAACTATCACAATCCATATGGAAACACAAAGGAGCCTGAATACCAAAAGCAGTCTTGAGAAAGAAAAATGGAGCTGGAGGAATCAACTTTCCAAACTTCCGATTATGCTACAAAGCTACAGTCATCAAGACAGTATGACACTGGCACAAAAACAGAAATATAGACCAATGGAGCAAGATGGAAAACCCAGAAATAAACCCATGCACCTATGGATACCTTTTGTTTTCTTTTCTGATGGGTACCTCCTTTTGACAAAGGAGCCAAGAATATGAAACAGGGCAAAGACAGTCTCTTTAATAAATGGTGTTGGCAAAATTGGACAACAACTGCATGTACAAGAGTGAAATTAGATCACTTCCTAACACCATACCCAAAGATAAACTGAAAATGGATTAAAGACCTAAAGTATAAAATTCTTAGAGGAAAATATAGGCAGAATACTCAATGACATAAATCAAAACAAGATCCTCTATGACTCACCTCCTAAAGTAATGGAAATAAAAACAAAAGTAAACAAGTGGGACCTGAATAAGGTTAAAAGGTTTTGCACAGCAAAAGAAACTATAAGCAAGGTGAAAAGACAATCCTCAGAATAAGAGAAAATAATAACAAATGAAACAACTGACAAAGGATTAATTTCCAAAATATGCAAGCAGCTCACAATTCAATGCCAGAAAAACAAACAACCCAATCAAAAAATGAGAAAAAGGCATAAACAGACATTTCTGAAAAGAAGACATACAGATGGCTAACAAACACATGAAAAGATGCTCAACATCTCTCATTATTCAGTTCAGTTCAGTTCAGTTCAGTCGCTCAGTCATGTCCGACTCTTTGCAACCCCATGAATCACAGCACGCCAGGCCTCCCTGTCCATCACCAACTCCCGGAGTTCACTCAAACTCACATCCATCGAGTCAGTGATGCCATCCAGCCATCTCACCCTCAGTCGTCCCCTTCTCTTCCTGCCCCCAATCCCTCCCAGCATCAGGGTCTTTCCCAATGAGTCAACTCTTCACATGAAGTGGCCAAAGTACTGGAGGTTCAGCTTCAGCATCATTCCTTCCAAAGAAATCCCAGGGTTGATCTCCTTCAGAATGGACTGGTTGGATCTCCTTGGAGTCCAAGGGACTCTCAAGAGTCTTCTCCAACACCACAGTTCAAAAGCATCAATTCTTCGGTGCTCAGCTTTCTTCACAGTCCCAACTCTCACATCCATACATGACCACAGGAAAGACCATAGCCTTGACTAGCGGACCTTAGTCGACAAAGTAATGTCTCTGCTTTTGAATATACTATCTAGGTTGGTCGTAACTTTTCTTCCAAGGAGTAAGAGTCTTTCAATTTCATGGCTGCAGTCACCATCTGCAGTGATTTTGGAGCCCCAAAAAATAAAGTCTGACACTGTTTCTACTGTTTCCCCATCTATTTCCCATGAAGTGATGGGGCCAGATGCCATGATCTTCGTTTTTTGAATGTTGAGCTTTAAGCCAACTTTTTCACTCTGCTCTTTCACTTTCAACAAGAGGCTTTTTAGCTCCTCTTCACTTTCTGCCATAAAAATGCAAATCAAAACTACGAGATATCACCTCACATTGGGCAGAACGGCCATCATCAAAAAGTCTGCAAATGATAAATTCAAGAGAAGGTGTGGAGAAAAGAGAACGTTCTTGCACTGTTGGTGGGAACATAAATTGATACAGCCAATATGGAAGACTGTATGGAGATTCCTTTAAACACTAGGGATAAAATCACCATATGACCCAGCAATCCCAGTCTTAGCCATAATCCTAAGAAAACCAAAATTGAAAAAGACACATGTATCCCAATGCTCATTGCAGCACTATGTACAATAGCTAGAACATGGAAGTAACCTAGATGTGTCCATTGACAGATGAATGGATAAAGTTGTGTCATATACACAATGGGATTTTACTTAGCTATAAAAAGGAATGCATTTGAGTCAGTTCTGATGAGGTAGATGAACCTAGAGTCTATTATACAGAGTGAAGTGAGTCAGAAAGAGAAAGATAAATATTGTATTTTGACCCATATATATGGAATCTAGAAAAATGATACTGAAGAATTTATTTACAGGGAAGCAATAGAGAAACAGACATAGAGAATAGACTTATGGATATGAGGAGAGGTGAGGGGAGAGTGAGATGTATGGAAAGAGTAACATGGAAACTTACATTATCATATGTGAAACAAATAGCTAATGGGAATTTGCTGTATGACTCAGGAAACTCAAACAGGGTCTCTGTATCTATCTGAACAGTGGGGTGGGGCGGGAGATGGGAGGGAGGTTTAAACAGGAGGGGATATATGTATACCTACGGCTGATTCATGTTGAGGTTAGACAGAAAACAACAAAATGTTGTAAATCAATTATACTTCAAAAATAAAAAGTAAAAAAAAAATTATAGAATGGAAAGCAAAGAAGCATTTATGATATAAATTTAAGAAAAATCATCAGAATGTAGATGGTATTTGAAGATGTAGGTGAAACTAAGATAGATTAATATCGGCAACAGTAGACACAGAGGAGAGTTAGAAGGGATCAAGATCCATGTCTTTCTTACTCAAATTTAATTGCAACCTTTTTTTTTCATGTGTAACTTAGGTACTCTATTGTCTGCATTATGCACACTATCATGCATAACATGCATCAGTTAGATAAACTGAACAAATATATATATTAATAGATGAATAGAAAATGTGTCATTACAAATGGAATAAACTTAAAAATAACATCGAAATTATGTGTGGCCAGGAACTTCAAAAAAGAAACCATCAGAAATTTCCTAATGTGCCAAGGAATCAACGTTGAAAAGGAAGTCAGAAATGACCTTTTCCAATTTGTTGAAATTTGGAAAAGAAACGTTGAAATGCCTCAAGTTAGTCTATTATTAATATTTAGTGAAATGTGATTAGGGCACTAGCTCGGATCTTTTGACTCCTAGGCCAATATTTCTTCTATTCCACTGAGCATAGAACAGATATCTGAAGAGATAAAAATTATTTTAAAGCAGAAAAAATTTTGGTAATTAAAATGGGAATAATTAATAATTAATTTGAAGTTTGATAGCTAAATTCTTTATTTTATGAATATATATTTTTCACATAGTTTCCTCATTAAAAAATACTTCTGAGACTCTAATTGTGAAACAACTGTGGAGATTTTTCTGATGCATTTTAATGCTCACAATAAGAAGTTTTATGGGTTGACTACATTCTATCCTGTGTACAAGATACTCTTTTGTGGCTGATTCATGTCAATGTATACAAAACAAAACAGTATTGTAAAGCAAAACAAACTAAAAAATAAAAATTATTAAAAACTAATAAAATAAAATAAAAATAAAAAGTAAAAACATCATTTTGCTGAAAAATAAAAAATAAATAAAAATATCCTCTACTTTAAATTTAACATTAAAATTGCTTTATGAATTTTATTTCACGTACTACAGAAATATGGAATTAGTGTCTTAAAAACTATGACTTCTGCATGGATGTGGATGAAAAATAAATGGATATTTTTCATATGAAAGTAGCTGATATACCAAATATTATAAATAGAAAATAAAGTGCACAGAAGCTCAGAATTGATCTATGTGGATTTTCAGCTAAATAAAAAGATAATCTGACAACATCACACATAAGTCATTGCTAGCACATTTAAACATTCCATATATCCACCACTGAATATATAAGTAGTGATTAAATAAACAGGCAACATAAAACTTCTTAATGCCAACATCTGTACAATGTTAAAACTATTTTAGATGTGAATTTTTGAAGATGTGCAGAGCCATAGTGAAAGAAATATGTTGTAAGCCATAGCATGACTTTTTATCTGGTCTTTGAAACTTCTTACTGTGGGGGAAACCGGGTTTTGTTCTGATGGGCAGGACCATGCTCAGTAAATCTTTAATCCAGTTTTTGTTGATGCTCAGGGCTGTGTTCCCTCCCTGTTGTTGACCTGAGACCAAACTATGGTGGAGTCAATGAAGATAATGGCATCATCCAGGGTAGTAGATTATTTTCCTGTGGAATAATGACATAAATATTTGTTTTGTTTTATTTAATGTTGCTGGCTTTATTTGTCATAGGCTTTCTATCATTAAACTACAAAATTGGTCAAAAGTAAGAAAAACAAATTCAAAAATACTAGCATCTCATTCAGTTTTGGTCTTAACAGTATCTCTGAAGAATTTATCTAGGCCTCTTGACACATACACCTCACAAAAAAATGATGCTTACCTAATGCTATCTGCAGTGATTTCCTCTTATTGTAGAAGTTATTTGATGACTACGTTTAAATATGTGAAAATAGACTTCAAAAAGAATATGGGAATTTTTCACATAATATAGTGAATCCTTAGTGAATTTCCATACTGAAGATATTAATTTTATATTGTTTGATGAGCTAATATTTTTCAATAAACTACTTTCCAGGAAATTTTTACCATTTTTGTGTTTTGTTTAATTTTGATATTACAGTAATACTGCTGGAACATTTTTAGAGACTTCTAAAAATAACACTAGAAAAACAATATAAATCACTCAATTTAGTCAACTGTAAAATAATGCATTGATGACAAAACACTATCTTTCTTCAAGTGCTAGTTTTCAGTTCAGTATATACTGTTTGAACTATTTCTTCTATGGGGACCATAAAAAAATAAAATAATATATAAATAGACAAAATTTTCATTTAAATCTCATTTTTAAAATAAATCAGCTAAATAGAATAAATGTCACCAAAGAAGGTGGGAAATTTCAAAGGTGAAAATATACTTCTTTTAGAAGTACTAAACCATCTGTGAGATAAATAGTGACTCTGCATTTATACATATTTAAATGTTTATATTGTTTTATTCTACAAAAAGTATCTGTAGATATGTGTTGCATTGAATACTATCTTCAAATTTGACAGATATTATTGACCCTCAGAAATTCAGATGTCTGAATTCTTTAATACTACCTATTTTGGATAATTTGCACAATTTTTATGTGGAAAATATAGTCAAGACATCTATCTGTCCAATAACATACATATGTTCATGGACACAAAATCATAATTATAAGCAATTATATAATTGCTACTTAGAACTCTCAAATGTTAGAATGAACATCATTCCTATGGCATTTGGCATTTTAAAATTTGCAAGAAGTTCAGAAGAATGATAATCATTTGAGATCATTTGAGTGACTTAGGCATGTGCAGTGTAGAAATAGTAAGCAAAAATGCAAGAGAAATGACTGAACTTTAGCAGTTAACAGCCACCATTTATTTTAAAAATATATATAATCTATGACCAGTAGTGAAGATTATGAGGTCAGCTCAAACAATTACATTTTATTTAAGTTACCTTCCACTTTGTTGCTTTTCAGTCGATCAGTCATGTCCAACCCTGCAAACAAATGGATTACAGCATGTCAGGATTCTCTGTCCTTTCACTAACTCCTACAGTTTGCTCAAATGCATCTTTACTGCATTAATGGTGCCATCCAACCATTTCATCTCTGTTATCCCCGTCTCCTCCTGCCCCCAGTCTTTCCCAGCATCAGGATCTTTTCCGATGAGTCAATTCTTTACATCAGGTGACCAAAGTATTGGAGTTTCAGCTTCAGCATCAGTCCTTCCAATGAATATTCAGGGTCGATTTCCTTGAGGATTGACTGGTAGATCTCCTTGCTGTCCAAGAGACTCTCAAGAGTCTTCTCCAATACCACAGTTCAAAAGTATCAATTCTTTGGTGCTCAGTCATCTTTATGGTAGAACTCTCACATCTTTACATGACTACTGGAAAAATCATAGCCTTGATTATACAGAGCTTTGTCAGCAAAATGATGTCTCTGCTTTTTAGTGCATAGTTTTGGTTTGTCATAACTTTTCTTTCAAGGAACAAACATCTTTTATTTTCATGGCTGCAATCACCATTTTCAGTGATTTTGGAGCCAAAAAAAAAAAAAAAACAAAACACAAAATCTGTCACTTTTTCTCCATCTGTTTGCTATGAAGTGATAGTTCTAAATAGCATGATCTTAGTTTTTTGAATGTTGAGTTATAAGCCAGCTTTTTTTTCACTCTCATTATTTACCTTCATCAAGAGGCTCTTTTAGTTCCTCTTTACTTTCTGCCATTAGGGTGAAGCAGGTCAAGGCTGTATATTGTTACCCTGTTAATTTAAATTATATGCTGAGTACCTCATGTGGAATGCAGGTCTGAATAAAACTCAAGATGGAATCAAGATTGCCAAGAGAAATATCAATAATCTCAGATATGCAGATGTCAACTTGCAGTTAAAATATATTAAAATTCATCTCAAAAATCATCCAATATTATTCTGTCAAGTGACATGATAGAAAGGAATCAAAAATCTAAAGACAGTTAAGTTTTCCTGTTGAAATTAGAATATTTCAGTGAAAGAGAAGGAGCAAGAGACACTTTGAGAGTCTGTAAAGCTCTTCAGTGATGACTGTATCTGTTTAGATAATGTTATATATATCCCTAATCATTTTATTTTGGCTCAAGTCTAATTCATTCAGACTATATTTTAGTTTTGCCCAGCTTTCAATACTCCTAAATATCTCCAGCATCAGTTACTTTGCCTAAGTTTAATCCAAATTCCCCCATACCCTGCCTTTGTTAGATAATAGAAAACTGTCTGTTTTGTTGCATTGTTAATAACTCCTTTCCTACAGTTGTTATATCTAAGTATCTTGCCTTCTTCAGTTCAGTTCTAAGTCATGTCCGACTCTGTGTGACCCCATGGACTGAAGCGTACCAAGCTTCCTTGTCTATCACCAACTCTCACAGATTGCACAAATTCACATCCATTGAGTCGGTGATGCCATCCAATCATCTCATCCTTTGTCATCCGCTTCTCCTCCTGCCTTCCATCTTTCCCAGCACCAGGGTCTTTTTCAATGAGTCAGTTCTTTGCAACAGGTAGCCAAAGTAGGAAGCTTAAGTAAGCTTCAGCATCAGTCCTTCCAGTGAATACTCAGGACTGATTCCCTTTAGGATTGACTGGTTTGATCTCCTTGCAACCCAAGGGGCTCTCAAGAGTCTTCTCCAACACCATAGTTTAAAAGCATCAGTTCTTCAGTGCTCATCTTTATTTATGGTCCAACTCTCACATCCATACATGACTACTGGAAAAACTATAGCTTTTTTTTTAAATTAATTTTTATTTTTTTAGTTTGTTTTGCTTTACAATACTGTATCCGTCTTGCTACACATCGACATGAATCAGCCACGAGTGTACATGAACTCCCAATCCCGACCCCCNGGGTTATTCTAGGGTTCTTTTTGCTCAATATATACATAGGAAAAAAAAATGCTGGAGGAAAATACAGATTAACCATCGTAACTGTATGGGTAGTGAGTAGTGGATGCTATGAACACCTTGCTTTATTTACTCATTCACTTATCTCCCATTACACAACAATGACTGGGCCCAGTGAAGGTGACATAACAGTGAATAGAAACAAATGCACTCTGCTCAATATTTTTATCTTTTAGTTACAATTATTCTAGTCATGCACTTGAAATCCAGATTGAACTATTAGACAACAAATATTCAGCAGCTGAAAATAAGGAAGTTCATTAATTAATTAAAGGGGAATGGCTATATGTTCATTATTTTTTATTATTTTTAAATTTTTTTAAAATATAAATTTATTTATTTTAATTGGAGATTAATTACTTTACAATATTGCATTGGGTTTTGCCATACATCAACATGAATCTGCCACAGGTATACACGTGTTCTCCATCCCGAACCCCCCTCCCTCCTCCCTCCCCATACCATAGCTCTGGGTCATCTCAGTGCACCAACTCCAAACATCCAGTATCATGCATCAAACCTGGACTGGCGATTCGTTTCATATGTGATATTATTAATGGCAATATCATTAATAAAAAGGAGAAAAGAAGATAGGAAAAAAGAGAGGGAGGGGGAAATAGAAAAAAAAGAGCAATGGCAGAGGAAATCTTTCAAATTAAACGACACTAAAAAGACATGACAATTAAATGCAATACCTGGTCCTAGACGTACTTTGTACAGGAAGAAAAAGAAATTTTAAAGGCACAACTGACAATATTGATTAAATTAGGTAATTATATTGTATCAGTGTTAAATTTACTGACATTGATAACTGTTCTGTGGTTATATAAGATAATATTCTGTTCCTAAATGCACTCTGGAGTTTGTAGAGAAAGATCCATGATATCATAATATAAACAACTTACTCTAAAAAGCACATAAATCATATAATGTAAACACATATACAATATCTAAATTATATAGGTAAATAACTGCATATTCACATGTATGTATGTGCTGTGCTATATTAGCCACTTAGTCATGTTCAACTCTTTGTGAACTCATGGACTTTAGAACACCAGGCTCCTTTGTCCATGGGATTCTCCAGGCAAGAATGTTTGATTGGGTTGCCATGCCCTCCTCCAGGGGAATCTTCCCAACGAGGGCTCAAACCCAGGTCTCCCACATTGCAGGTGGATTCTTTACCATCTGTGCCACCAGTAAAGCCCCAAAATACTAGAGTGGGTAGCCTATCCCTTCATTAGGGGATTTTCCTGAGCCAAGAATTGAACTGGGGTCTCCAGCACTGCAGATGGATTTCTTTACCAGCTGAGCTACCAGGAAAGCCCTATATATATATGGTAAGATAGTAAATGTAAGTGTATTTTGTAAAGGCCATATGGATGATTTTTATATTGTCTCTTCTTTTGCAAACATTTCTGTAAATTTGAAATTATTTCCAAATAGAAGTGTTACTAGAAAACCACACTCAAAGCTTACACACCAAATAACTGTAATGTCTAGGAGGACTTCAATATTTCTAAACACTCTATTATGAGGGGACCTGTCCCATCAAGTAGCATAGAACAGGATTCAAGAATTAAGGAAACTGAGCTCTAAAGCTAGAAGATAAAGTGGGGAGGGAAAAGAATGCAGGGGTGTGCGGTGGGGTTGGGGAGCAGAGGCCACATACCAAGGCCCTTTGCAGCAGAGAGGAAAAAGTTAAATGAGAGGGGCCTGGACCGCTAATAAGAGGGGCTGAAGACTTAGGGGAAAGTTTAACATGTGGGGCTTCGACACACTGTTGAAGAGTGTTTTTCCAGAATTCTGGTGGAAGCTGAGGATGGTTCTAAGAATATCTGGTGGAAGTTGCAACTATCACAAGGACAGAGAGTCCAGGACAGTTTCTAAAAATAGTAAGGAGAATAAGTGACAGATTTTTTTTTCCTGTTTTACATTTGAAGAGAGTTAAACTAGAGGAAGAAAATAACCAAAACAAAGGCAGTGTCAAAATAAGCCATGTTTTTAAAAAATCTAAGGATCTGAATATTTAGAATGTCAAGTGTCCTGAGAAGAGAAACTACAAGTTTTAGCAGTACTATGCTTGGTTAAAAAAAAAAAAAAAAAAACAAGAACAAAAACTTGTAACTATGTAAAGCAAGGGATGTTAACTAAACATTGTGGTTACCATTCAGCAATATACATAAGTATTAAATTATTATGTTGGACCTCTGAAACAAATATAATGCTTTATGTCAATTATGTCTCAAAAAAGGAGAAGATTGTGATTGAATTTACAGCATGGAAGTGATGGACATGAATCTCAGCAAACTCTGGCAGATATTGAAGGACAGGGAAACCTGGAGTGCTGCAGTCCATGGGGTTGCAAAGAGTCAGACATAACTTAGCAACAGAAAAACACAAAGTGGTGGAAATGTGACTTAATAGGATGGTTATGTGTAGGTAGCTGCTTTGAAGGTGGTTGTAATGGAGAGGAGAAACAGAGGCAGGAGGTGGAGGTAGAAATGCTTATAAGATGAGAAAGGTCTCTTTTCCCCCCAGTAAGATAGACTTTTCTGCTTTTCCCACATGTATAACAATGAGCATACATTTTTTTTCCATCAGAATAAACACAATTGTTTTCCCCAAAATATAAAAAATGCTACTATACAAAGTATTGTTATAAAATCAGGTCCAGCTCCCCGCCACTCAAAAATCAATACTTGAGCAAAAGACAAATGTTGGTGGAAAAGAAAATTGTTTTGAATCAGAATACTGACAATCTGGGGAGATGGTGGACTCAGCATTTCCCCAGACCATTTCTAAAGGTTTTGCTGGGTCATGAGTTTTTAAAGGGAAAAAAGGAAACAATCTTAGCTAATCACTGAGATAGAGGGTCAGAGTTGTCGCCATCCCCCACTGTGTGCAGGCTTCTGTTCAGGCTTGTGTTCGGGCTCATCAACTGTTTGTGATTGTCTTTAGATGCTGTCTTGGCCACACAGTCTGCCAGACTGCTGAAGGGAAAGACAGGGAAGAGATCTGGTTATCTGTTAATTACTTATTCTTCATTTTACTTCTTTGATCTGTGGAAAGAACCAACAAGTCAGGCAAGGTGTTGTGTGCCCAAAAGATCTGAAACATGTGTTTAGGCTGAGGGTGAGGAGAGCATTAGGGTGACTGGTTTAACGTTAGTGACAGGACAAAGAGGCCTCTTGCAAAGAGCTTTTTCCTGTCAAAGATGTTGATAGTATCTGCCCCTGTATTAAAGGGGAATGCAGGGGAATTTCTTGGGGGTCCAGTGGTTAAGATTCAATGATTCAACTGTAGGGGACAAGAATTTGATCCCTGGTCAGAGAAGGCCCACATGACTCAATGGTAAAGAATCCACCTGCAATGTAGGAGACATGCAGGAGTTGTGGATTTGATCCCTGAGTTCGGAAGATCCCTTTGAGGAGGAAATGGCAACTTACTCCAGTATTCTTGCCTAAAAAATCCCAGGGACAAAGGATCATGGCAGGCTACAGTCCATGGGGTCACTAAAGATTTGAAACACCTTAGTGACTAAACAACAATAATGGGAACTAATACCCTGCATGCCCTTTGGCATGTCCCCCACCCCCACAAAACAAAAAGAGGATTGAATAAATGAGGTAGTTGATAGTTAATTAAAAAAAAAAAAAGATTTCACAAAGAGTGTGAGGACAGTGTAGGTGCGGTAGGCATGTGAGTAGAATAATAAGAACACAACCTTAGACATTATGACTAATAAGGTTAATCAGTTTATGTACATGATAACTCACTAACCTGGCTCTGCTTCCTTATTCTCATAGTAGATAAAAGGTGGAATAGAATCCTGAAAAGTGCTCATAAACTAGAGGATTTTCATTGCTGTGCTATGAAGAGGACTGCTTCTTGTGGATTCTACAAAGGGGTCTGTCCAACCAGAGAGGCCTAACACATGAGCCACACAGAGCACAGAGATTGAGCAACAATCCCTGCCTGGGCTCAATACCACCTGATGGACCCTGGTGTTAGCTGGGCCCCATGGAGAGGGAGCAGGACCTGGAAGCCAGGGAACTGAACTTCACCCTGCGAGGCTTGGAGGCAGGGGGACTGCCTTCTGAGACTGTCTGTCTCAGTCCCATTCCTGGTGGTGAGAGGGGCATTATAGAACCTGAGGATGTCTATGAAGAAAGACCAGGTCTGAGGGTTTTCTCCAGCAGGTGTTCCATCTGAATGACAGGCCTTTATGTGGAGGATAACAGAACTATTGTCTTCAGACATATGAGCTTTGGGGGGATGAAGTGTTTTAATTATTCCATGTTGCCCTGGAGCTAGAGTTAGGGCAGATACAGAAATTTGTCCAAGTGCTGGAACTATCTGAAGAGAGAGCACTGCCCATTGAGGGAAACTCAACCCTAGTCATGTGACCAGCTGGAGCATAGCTTGAAGGCTGGGGGCAGTGAAGCTAGAGATCTGGGAAGAACTGCAGTGAGGAAAAGCCAGTTCTGGAGTCTGCTCTACAACAGTGCTGGCCTTAACAATACAGAACTGCTCACTTCGAAATGTGCTGAGAGTAGATCTCAGGTTAAATGTCCTCACCATCAGAAAAGGAACTCAAAGATATTCTGGAAGGTGTTCAGTAGATCTTTTACCTTGATAGTAGTGATGGTATTGGTGGTGTTGCATATGTCGAAATTCAGAGGTTCCCTGTGAATCAGCTATCTTCCAATAAAGTTTTTATTAAAAAAATAAAAGAACTTCATAGGTTAGTGACCCCTATAATGGCTCTTTCTAATTCTAATTCATATACAAGCCGAAAAAAGCAAGACAAGAATGCAAACCTATGTTCTGAAATTCATAGTTTGGGGGGGGGTGGAGCATGGGGCCAGAGGACTCTCACGTTCTCCTCTAACAGCTATAAATATGGCAATAAACATTGATCTATTTGCTTCTGATGGCTATACAGAGTGAAATCAATATAGTATATTGAGTGGGCCATCTGTTCCTAGTTAGAGCAGTACACACTCTGGGGTGGGCAATCAGCTGCATTTAAATATAAACCATGTGACTTGGACTGAGAAGAAATACCCTGTGACTAACAACACAGATCCAGATCACAGTGCCCACCCCTGCAGATAGCTGTGATTGTCATTATGCTGTGAGTTTCTAGGAGGTGATGGTCAGAAATATCTCACTGTGTCTCAGTCTCCTTGACTGATCACAGACAGGCTGTCAGCAGCATCACATTTGAAGGAGCTGATCTCCACCTGCTTAGAAAATAAGGGAAACAACAGGTGATCAGAAATCCTGGAAACCACCAGGAAACATGATTACAGGCATTTTCATCTTTGATACTTGTAATCTGTCACTCTTTCAAAGGCTGTCTTAAGTGAATTTTCTACCAGGTTTCCACAGGGTAAGTGCAGTAAAGCATGGAATGTAATTTGTCTTATTATTTTCTGCCCCTATATCTCTTGTCTTCTCTCTTTTGATCTGTGTTCCTGCCTTGGAATGAAATGAAGTGAGAAAATGTACAGGCAAAATTTGTATATTTTTAATAGTCTTCTGAGCTTATTTGACTGTAAAAATATTTTTTGTTTGTTTGGTTTTTAATATATTTAAGTATTATTTTTTGTAAAATGCTGTCTGACCTGGATAAATGTGCTCTCTTCTAAACCAGTCACCTTTCTCCTCTTCTCTCATACTCACTAGAGTAATCCTTTGACAGAGTAAATCAGATGTCACTTCTATCAAATCCTGCTGTGGCTCCCTATGTCTTTTGAGTGAAAGTTGAAGCACTCACGATGACCTATTTGTCCCACAGAATCCTGCTCAGGCTTCTCTGAGCTAAACCATCCCCTCTTCCATCCTTCCATCACATAAGACATGCTTATCTTCTGGAATATCCAGCCATCTTCACACTGGGGTCTTTGTCTGACTGTGTCCAACTCTGAGCCTCATCTGAGCATAGGCAGTACTGACTACTTTGCAGTCTTTGCAGCTGTGCTCAAGCAACTGCTTCACAAAAGGACACAGCCACTTTCTCCAACCTTTGTTTCTTTTTGCCATAAAAATAATAATTTTTCTCATTCTCTAGAACTGATGCATCTTTATACCCATTAGGAGCTCTTCAGACCACATCCCATTAGAATAGCAGTTTCATGGTTAGAGGGAGATTTTTATTTTGTTCATGAATGTTTCCAAATTCCTCAAATGGTACCTACATGTACTGGGTACTCAATATCTGTTTGTGAAATTAACATAGTAATATAAGAAATTGAAGAACTTATTTGACAGTCTGTCATGCCACTATCACACAGTGAGGAAATTTCTATGTGATTAAACATTACATGAATGAAATATAGTTCACTGATGTAACTCTGTCCTTGTGAGATGATAACAAATAACAATCATTCTAAATATATATACATACATATATATATACACACATATTATATATATATACACACACACACACATATACATATGTCCTAAATTTTCCAGCTTATAGCTCTGTATACAAGATAAATAGAACATGTAGAATTTCACAGAATAATTACAAAGTAAAGTGAAATGAATAAAATGGTTATTTTATTATAGGATGGAGAGGCAACTAGGCAGATAAAAGAAACAAAGGCCCAAAAGTATGAATGCCTGTTTCATCTTCAGGGAAATTAAAGTAGCCCCATGTGGCAAATCAAGGGAAAAAACAAAAAACAAAAAACACCTTTCCCAGGGCGCAGATGGGAGATCATGCAGTTCTGTTCAGGGAATCCAAGCGTTATTGTTGGCAAACTCACAGCACAATGCTAGAAGGGACCTGAGATTGTTAAAGCACCCTAGTGAAAATGAGAGTGAAGTCGCTCAGTTGTGTCCGACTCTTTGTGACCCCATGGACTGTAGCCTACCAGCCTCCTCTGTCCATGGGATTCTCCAGGCAAGAGTACTGGAGTGGATTGCCATTTCCTTCTCCAGGGGATCTTCCTGACCCAGGGATAGAACCTGGGTCTCCTGCATTGTAGACAGATGCTTTACCGTCTGAGCCATCCCCTTTAAGTTGTCTTATTTGACCATGCATAGTTCAGTTCAGTTCGGTCGCTCAGTCGTGTCCGACTCTTTGCTGCTGCTGCTGCTGCTAAGTCGCTTCAGTCGTATCCAACTTTGTGCGACCCCATAGACGGCAACACACCAGGCTCCCCCGTCCCTGGGATTCTCCAGGCAAGAACACTGGAGTGGGTTGCCATTTCCTTCTCCAATGCATGAAAGTGAAAGTGAAGTTGCTCAGTCATGTCCAACTCTTAGTGACCCTATGGACTGCAGCCTACCAGGCTCCTCCATCTGGCTCTTTGAGACCCCATGAATCACAGCACGCCAGGCCTCCCTGTCCATCACCAACTCCTGGAGTTCACTCAGACTCATGTCCATCGAGTCGGTGATGCCATCCAGTCATCTCATCCTCAGTCGTCCCCTTCTCCTCCTGCCCCCAATCGCTCCCAGCATCAGAGTCTTTTCCAATGAGTCAACTCTTCGCATGAGGTGGCCAAAGTACTGGAGCTTCAGCTTTAGCATCATTTCTTCCAAAGAAATCCCAGGACCGATCTCCTTCAGAATGGACTGGTTGGACTTCCTTGCAGTCCAAGGGACTCTCAAGAGTCTTCTCCAACATCACAGTTAAAAAGCATCAATTCTTCGGTGCTCAGCCTTCTTCACAGTCCAACACTCACATCCATACATGACTACTGGAAAAACTATAGCCTCAACTAGACAGACCTTTGTTGGCAAAGTAATGTCTCTGCTTTTCAATAGGCTATCTAGGTTGGTCATAACTTTTCTTTCAAGGAGTAAGCATCTTTTAATTTCATGACTGCAATCACTGTTTCAGTGACCATCCATAAGAATGCCATAAAGAATTTTTTTGAATAACTAATTGAACAAATGTGTAATTCATGGCAAAGAATGCAATAAATTCTGACCTCCAGACCGAATATTCAATCAAGAACAATGAAAAGGGTGGTCCTTAGATGGTGGAGGAATAAGAGAGACCACTTTTTCCCCACAAATTCATCAAAAGAGCATTTGAATGCTGAGCAATTTCCACAAAACAACTTCTGAAAGCTTGCAGAGGACATCAGGCACCCAGAAAGGCAGCCCATCTACTTCAAAAGGAGGTAGGACAAAATATAAAAGACAAAAAGAGAGACAAAAGAGTTACAGACAAAGACGCATCCTGAGGAGGAAATCATAAAGGAGGAGAAGTTTCCAAACAGAAGCAGACCCTCTCACCAGCAGATCTGTGGGGAATTTTCAAATCTCAGAGGGCAACATAACCAGGAAAAAATAAAACACACACACACACACACACACACACACACACACACACACACACAGAATACAGGCCTAACTGCAACTGCCAGCAGAGAAGTAGCCCAGATGCTCACATTCAGCACCAGCGACCGGGGGCTGGACAGGGAGGTGTAGGTGGCATGCTTAGGGTAAGGGCCAGGCCTGAATGCCTTGAGGACAATCTGAGGGAGCTAACGAGAGATAGCAACCCAAACTGTGGGAGAGACAAAAAAGAGAGAGAGAGAGAGAGAACTTTCACACAGAAAGCTCTAACCTAAGGCACAGCCTAGCCTGCTCACAGAACAAAGGACTGAGCAATACCAGAGGAAAGCTAGCCTGCTGCAGACCAACCCCTCCCTCCGCTGGAGACAGAGAGGGAAGTGGGTGACAGCCAGAGCCAGAAGTCAAGGGGCAAACTCGACCCCAGAAGTGGCATCCTCCACCAAACTGTGAGCAGGCTCCCAGTTGCTAACCAAGACTTCCTGGGATCCTGGACAGTTGACATCTGCCAGGAGGGTCTCAGCCAGAGATCAGCTCCCCAGAGGAGACACACAGCTACCTGAAATAGTGCTCTTGCAGCACACCCAGGAAACCAAATGGCTGGGACTGGGGAGTTGATTGACACACAGCACACCTGAGACAGTGTGCTCGCCAAGCACCAGGTCGCCTGATCTTCTCAGACCTGGGAAGGTCACAATGGGCATGCTCAACTAAGTCTGCACCTTTGTGGTGTACCCAAGAACATGAACCTGAACCTGAACAGCTTAGACCTGGGAATTGCATGAAATGCAAGACCTGCTTTGGACAGCATCCCTGCAGAGCAACCTGGAGCCTGAGCAGTGTACACTGGGAAAGCACATGCCACTGTGAGTTGGGGCAAACCCAGTGTGATCCATACACTGTGAGCACTCCCCACACACATCAGTAATATTTGTTTTCAGTGTTCCTCCCTCCCCACAACACAGCTGAACAAGTGAGCCTGAATAAGTGACCACTTTCACCCCCTTTTGTCAGGGCAGAAATTGGACTCTGAAGAGGCTTGCAAACAGAGGAAGCCAAAATAAACAAAGAAGATGGAACCTCTCTGGAAGTGACAAGTGCAACAGATTAAAACCCTGTAGTAAACATTGACTAAACATTAGATGGGGCCTATACCTGGAGAAGTATAAGCTGGAACAAGGAGCTATCTGAAACTGAACTGACCCCACACAGCCCTAAACAACTCCAGAGAAATTCCTAGGTATATTTTTATTATTATCATTTTTATTTATTTTTAATTTTTAAGTTCTGTATTACTCATTTTATTTTCATTTTTATGACCTACCTTGAAAACAAAGATCCTGTTTTTAATGCAAATTTCATATATATATATATACACATATATAATCATTTTGTGATTGATTTTGTTTTGTATTTTTAATATGCTATTTTTGAGAGTCTAACCTCTACTTTATATTTTTAATCTTTGCTTTTTGGTATCTGTTATCAATTTTGTACCTTTAAGAATCTAATCTTCAGTATGCATTTTTACTTAAGGTTGTGATTACCAGCTTGATTTCCCTCTCCTCTTTTGACCCTCCTT
>SJXQ01006578.1:37021-83614 GCA_006408695.1 Aepyceros melampus
CCCCCCCCCCCCCGGTCACCTCTATCTCTTCACTCCTCCTTCTCTTTTTTACTTAACTCTGTGAATCTCTCTGGGTGTTCTGGGCTATGGAGAACATGTAGGGAGATGATTACTGACTACACTGATCTCTCCTCTTTTGATTACACCTTTTCTCCTCCTGGTCACTTCTATCTCACACCTCCTCTTCTTTTCTCCATGTAATTCTGTGAACCTCTCTGGGTGTCCCTCACTGTGGAGAATCTTTTCAGTATGAACCTAGATGTTTTATAATCAATGAAGCATGGATGGAGAAATCTTGAAGTTACTGTAAGAATAAGACTGAAAACCAGAGATAGGAGGTTTAAATCCAAAACTTGAAAACACCAGAAAACTCCTGACTCCAGGGAACATTAATTGACAAGCACTCATCCAAAAGCCTCCATACCTACAACTGAAACCAAGCTCCACCCAAGAACCAGCAAGTTTCAGAGCAAGACATGCCATGCTAATTCTTGAACAATGCAGGAACACAATGCTGAGCATTAAAATACAGGCTGCTCCAAATCACACTAAACCCATAGACACCCCAAAACTCACTAATCTACACTTCATTGCACTCCAGAGAGAAGAGATCCAGCTCCACTCACCAGAACACAGATTCAAGCTTCCCTAACAAGGAAACCTTGACAAGCCACTCATCCAACCTCACCCACGGGGAGCAACCTCCACAATAAAAAGGAACCAAAAATTTCCAGCTTACAGAAAGACCACCCCAAACTAAAAATTCTAAACAAAATGAAAAGGCAAAGAAATATTCAGCACATAAAGGAACATGATAAATGCCCACCAAACCAAACCAAAGAGGAGATAGGGAAAACAGTGCAGTATAATGATACTAAATATGACCAAAATTTTCGAAAGCAAACTGGAGTTACAGATAAATAGAATAGACAAAAGGATTGAGAATATGCAAGAAATGTTTAACAAGTACATAGAAGAAATAAAAAAGAGTCAATCAATAATGAATAATACAATAACTGAGCATAAAAGCACTCTTGAGGGAACCAACAGTAGAATAACTGAGGCAGAGGATAAGATAAGTGAGGTGGAAGATACAATGTTGGGGAAAAAAAAATGAGCCAGAGAGAAAAAAAAATAATAATTTAAGGAAATGAGGAAAACCTCAGAGACCTCTGGGAAAATGTTAAATGCCCCAACATTCAATCATAGGAGTCCCAGAAAAAGAAGACAAAAAGAAAGGCCATAAGAAAATACTTGAGGAGATAATAGTTGAAAATTTCCCTAAAATGGCAATGGAATTAGCGATCCAAGTCCAAGAAACCCAGAGAGACCCAAACAGGATAAATCCAAGGCAAAACACCCCAAGACACATATTAATCAAATTAACAAAGATCAAACACAAAGAACAAATATTAAAAGCAATAAGGGAAAAGCAACAAAGAACATACAAGGGGATTCCCATAAGGATAACAGCTGATCTTTCAATAGAAACTCTTGAGGCCAGAAGGGAATGGCAGGACATACTTAAAATGATGAAAGAGAAAAGTCTACAACCCAGATTACTGTGCCGAGCAAGCATCTCATTCAAATATGACGGAGAAATCAAAAGCTTTACAGACAAGCAAAAACTGAGGGAATTCCACTAAACTACCTCTTCAACAAATACTAAAGGAAATTCTCTAGATGGGAAACACAGAAAAGGTTTATAAACTCGAACCTAAAACAACAAAGTAAATGGCAATGGGATCATTCTTATCAATAATTACTGTAAATGTAAATGGGTTGAATGCCTCAACCAAAAGACAAAGACTGGCTGAATGGATACAAAAATGATATTTGTAAATATGCTGTCTACAAGAGACTCACCTCAAAACAAGGGACATATACAGACTGAAAGTGAAGGGCTGGAGAAAGATATTTCATGCAAATGGTGACCAAAAAAAAAAAAAGCAAGAGTGGCAATACTCATATCAGGTAAAATCAACTTTGAAATAAAGGCTGTGAAGAGACAAAGAAGGACACACCATAATGATCAAAGGATCAATCCAAGAAAAATATATAATAATTATAAATATATAGGCACCCAACATAGAAGCACCACAATATGTAAGACAAATGCTAACAAGTATGAAAGGAGAAATTAACAGTAACACAATAACACAACTCACACATATGGATAGATCAATTAAACAGAAAATTAGCAAGGAAACAGAACTTTAAATGAACAATGGAACAGTTAGACCTAATTGATATCTCTCAGACATTTCACCCCAAAACAATGAATTCACCTATTTCTCAAGTGCACACGGAGCACTCTCTAGGATAGATCACATCCTGGGTCATAAACCTACCCTTGGTAAAGTTAAAAAAATAAAATAAAATCATTTCAAGTATCTTTTCTGATCACAGTGCAGTAAGATTAGATGTCAACTACAGGAAAAAGAAAGCTATTAAAAATGCAAACATATGAAGGCTAAGCAACATGATTGTGAATAACCAGCAAATAACAGAAGAAATAAAATATGCATAGAAATGAATGAAAATAAAAACATGACAATCAAAAACCTATGGGATTCAGTAAAAGCAGTGCTAAGGGGAAGGTTCATAGCAATACATGCTTACCTCAAGAAACAAGAGAAAAATAAAGTAAATAACCTAACTTTAAACCTAAAGCAACTAGAAAAAGAAGAAATGAAGAACCTCAGGTTTAGTAGAAGGAAATAAATCATAAAAATAAGGCAGAAATAATTGGAAAAGAAGTAAAGGAAACTACAGTAAAAGTCAACAAAAGTAAAAGCTGGTTCATTGTGAGGATAAATAAAATAGGCAAACCATTAGCCAGACTCATCAAGAAAAAAAGGGAGCAAAATCAAATCAATAAAATTAGAAATAAAAATGGTGAAACCACAACACAGAAATACAAAGGATCATGAGACTACTATCAGCAACTGTGTGACAATAAAATGGACAGCTTGGAAGAAATGGGCAATTCTTAAGAAAGTATAACCTTCCCAAATTGAGCCAGGAAGAAATAGAAAATCTTAACATATCCATCACAAGCATGGAAATAAAAACTGTAATCAAAAATCTTCCAACAACAACAACAAAAATCTCAAGACCAGATGGCTTCACAGGTAAGTTCTACCAAAAATTTAAAGAGTTAAAACTTATCCTACTCAAACTCTTCCAGAAGATTTCAGAGGAAAGTAAACTGCCAAACTTATTCTATGAGGCCATCATCACACTATACCTAAACCAGACAAAGATGCCACAAAAAAGGAAAACAACAGGCCAAGATCACTGATGAACATAGATGCAAAAATCCTCAACAAAATACTAGCAAACAGAATCCAACAACATATTAAAAAGATCATACATCATGACCAAGTGGCCTTTATCCCAGGGATGCAAGTATTCTTAAATATTCACAAATCAATGTGATACACCACATTAATAAGTTGAAAGGTAAAAACCATATGATTATCCCAATAGGTGCAGAGAAAGACTTTGACAAAATTCAACATCCATTTATGATTAAAAACCCTCCATAAAGCTGGAATAGAAGGAACATACATCAGCATAATAAAAGTCATATATGATAAACCCACAACAAACATTAACCTCAATGGTGAAAAAATGAAAACATTTCCCCTAAAGTCAGGAACACGACAAGCGTGCCCACTCTAACCACTACCATTCTACATAGTTTTGGAAATTTCAGCCACAGAAATCAGAGATGGAAAAGAAATAAAAGAAATCCAGATTGGAAAAGAAGAAATAAATCTCTTTTTGTTTACAGATGACATGATCCTCTACATAGAAAACCCTAAAGACACCACCAGAAAATTACTAGAGCTAATCAATGAATATAGTAAAGTTGCAAGATATAAAATTAATGTATAAAAATCCCTTGTATTCTTATACATTAACAATGAGAAAACAGAAAGATATATTAAGGAAACAATCTCCTTCACCATTGCAATGAAAAGAATAAAATACTTAGGAGTAAATCTACCTAAAGAAACAAACAAAAAAAGATTTATATAAAACTATAAAAGATGACACAAATAGATGAAGAAATATACCATGTTCATGGTTTAGAAGAATCAATATAATGAAAATGAGAACACCACCCAAAGCAATATGTAGATTCAATGCAATTCTTATCAAGCTACTTTCAGAGAATATGAACAAATAATTTCACAATTTGTATGGAAATAGAAAAATCTTGAATACCCAAGGAATCCTGAGAAAGAAAAATAAAACTGAAGAATAAACCTGCCTGACTTCAGACCATCATACACATCGATAGTCATCAAGACAGTATGATACTGGCACAAGACAGAAATAAAGATCAGTGGAACAAAATAGAAAGCCCCAGAGATAAATACACACACCTGTGGAAACCTTATATTTGACAAAGGAGGCAAAAATTTCCAATGGAGAAAAGACAATCTCTTTAACAACTGGTGCTGGGAAAACTGGTCAACCATTTGTAAAAGAATGAAAGAGTACTTTCTAGCACAATACACAAAAATAAACTCAAAATGGATTAAAGATCTACACATAGACCAGAAACTATAACACTCCTAGAGGAAAACGTAAGCAAAACACTCTTTGACATAAATCACAGCAGGATCCTCTACGACCCACCTCCCAGAGTAATGTTTTATTTCCTAAATAAAAACAAAAATGAACAAATGGGACCTAATTAAACTTAAAATATTTTGCACAACAAAGGAAACTATAAGCAAGGTGAAAAGACAGACTTCAGAATGGGAGAAAGTAACAGCAAATGAAGCAACTGACAAAGAATTAATCTCAAAAATATACAAGCAGCTCATGCAGCTCAATTCCAGGAAAGTAAACAACTGAATCAAAAAATAGGCCAAATAATTAGACATTTCACCAACGAAGACATGCAGATGGCTAACAAACACATGAAAGGATGCTCAACATCACTCATTATCAGAGAAATGTAAATCAAAACCACAATGAGTTACAATATCATGCTGGTTAGAATGGCTGCTATCAAAATGTCTACAAAAAAATAAATGCTACTGTTGGTGGGCATGCAAACTAGTACAGCCACTATGGAGAACAGTGTGGAGATTGCTTAAAAATCTGAAAATAGAACTGCCGTATGACTCAGCAATCCCACTGCTGGGCATACACACCAAGGAAACCAGAATTGAAAGAGACACATGTATCCTCAATGTTTCTCATAGCACTGTTTACAATAGTTAGGACATGGAAGCAACCTAGATGTCCATTGGCAGACAAATGGATAGAAAGATGTAGTATATATACATAATGGAATATTATTCAGCTATTAAAAAATGCATTTGCATCAGTTCTAATGAGGTGGATGAAACTGTAGCCTATTATACAGAGTGAGTTAAGTCAGAAAGAAAACACCAATACAGTATATTAATGCATATATATGAAATTTAGAAAAATGGTAATGATGACTCTATATGCAAGACAATAAAAGAGACACAGATGTAAAGAACAGACTTTTGGACTCTGGGAGTAGACGAGGGTAGGATGATTTGAGAGAATAGCATTGAAACATGTATATTGCTGCTGCTGCTAAGTCACTTCAGTCGTGTCCGACTCTGTGTGATCCCATAGACAGCAGCCCACCAGGCTCCCACGTCCCTGGGATTCTCCAGGCAAGAACACTGGAGTGGGTTGCCATTTCCTTCTCCAGTGCATGAAAGTGAAAAGTGAAAGTGAAGTTGCTCAATCATGTCCGAATCCTAACGACCCCATGGACTGCAGCCCACCAAGCCCCTCCGTCCACGGGATTTTCCAGGCAAGAATACTGGAGTGGGGTGCTATTGCCTTCTCTGAACATGTATATTACCACATGTGAAATAGATAACCAGTCCAGGTTCGATGCATGAGACAGGGAACTCAGGGCCAGTGAGTTGGGATGACCCTGAGGGATGGGATGGGGAGGGAGGAGGGAGAAGGGTTCAGGATGGGGGATACCCATAGCTGATTCATGTCAATGTATGGCAAAAAAAAAATTATAATATTGTAAAGTAATTAGCCTCCATTTAAAATAAATATATTAATTTAAAAAAGAAACAAGGAAATATTATGGAAATAATACATTACAAGTGTGTGCACATACACACATGACACCTGAAAACAAGGAAAACTCTAGAATGGGCTTTGAGTGGGAGCTGTATTTGCTCTGAGGTCATTTGCAGCATGGTACAAAGGAGGAAGCCATCAAAGTCAGAGCTTGGCATGATGGAGAATCTTAGAGTCAGTGCCTGACAACTATGGATTCCTGGATATATATATATATAATCAGGAGAATATATCTAAACCAGCTATAACTTCCCCACCTCCTGACAAAAGGCTATGTATACAGAAAGGGCTACCTTTTCAGTAAGCAGAACAAATGTAGTGAAAGCATATATAAGCAATGTCTACACAAACTGACTCCAAATAGGAAAAGGCGTACGTAAAGGCTGTATATTGTCACCCTGCTTATTTAACTTATATGCAGAATACATCATGAGAAATGCTGGACTGGATGAAACACAAGCTGGAATCAAGATTGCTGGGAGAAATATCAATAACCTCAGATATGCAGATGACACCACCCTTATGGCAGAAAGTGAAGAGGAGCTAAAAAGCCTCTTGATGAAAGTGAAAGAGGAGAGTGAAAAGGTTGGCTTAAAGCTCAACATTCAGAAAACGAAGATCCTGGCATCTGGCCCCATCACTTCATGGGAAATAGATGGGGAAACAGTGTCAGACTTTATTTTTCTGGGCTCCAAAATCACTGCAGATGGTGACTGCAGCCATGAAATTAGAAGATGTTTACTCCTTGGAAGAAAAGTTATGACCAACCTAGATAACATATTCAAAAGCAGAGATATGGCTTTGCTGACTAAGGTCCGTCTAGTCAAGGCTATGGTTTTTCCTGTGGTCATGTATGGATGTGAGAGTTGGACTGTGAAGAAGACTGAGCGCAGAAGAATTGATGCTTTTGAACTGTGGTGTTGGAGAAGACTCTTGAGAGTCCCTTGGACTGCAAGGAGTCCAAGCAGTCCATTCTGAAGGAGATCGGCCCTGGGATTTCTTTGAAAGGAATGATGCTAAAGCTGAAGCTCCAGTACTTTGGCCACCTCATGCGAAGAGCTGACTCATTGGAAAAACTCTGATGCTGGGAGGGATTGGGGGCAGGAGGAGAAGGGGACGATCGAGGATGAAGTGGCTGGATGGTATCACCGACTCAATGGACGTGAGTCTGAGTGAACTTCGGGAGTTGGTGATGGACAGGGAGGCCTGGCGTGCTGCGATTCATGGGGTTGCAAGGAGTCGGACACGATTGAGCGACTGAACAGAATGGAATGGAATGGAAAGACATCTGAAGATAGAATTAATAAATTAGGGTATATGTCAAAAGATATTGGGCAGAACGTAGCTTGAACAGACACAGATATGGAAAACATAGAAGAAATCATAAGAAACACAGAGAAAACAGTAAGACAATCAACATGCTCTTGATTTGAATCCTATAAAGAGAAGAGATAAAATAGGGCAAAATTATATTTGAAGCAAAAATGGCTGAGAGTTTCCCAGAACTTATGAAAGATATCAACTGTAATTTCAAAAGGCCCAGCAAATTTCAAAGCAAAACAAACAAACAAACAAATCTAACTCGGCATAACATAAATCATTATCAAAACTGAGGTAAGTTGAGGTAAAGCCATTTCCAGACAACAAAAATTGAAGTAAACTCCACAAAGACTGTTCTAAACAGAAACAGAGAATAGCTAAAGGCTTTAATCTAGGGGGAAAGAAAATGATAAGATAATCACTTTACAATCACAGTGAAATAGTAGTGTCAAGTGTAGAGTAGAACTAGAGGTCAAGGTTTCATCTCCCTTGTCAAGTGGTCTGGATTTATTCCAGGAGCAATGAGAAGACACTGAAGCTTTAGGCTGAAAAGTTATACATAGCTGTGTCTATGTTTTTCAAAGATTACTCTGACTGTAATGTCAGATTGCTGTTTTATTTCTGAGTCTTCTTTTTCTTTATTCTTCTGCAGCACCGCTCCTCGAGTTGGTTCATTGTTGGGATGGTCCCGACATTTTGAAGGTTGAGTTTTAAGTTAGCTTTTTCACTCTCCTGTTTCACTTTCATTAAGACACTCTTTAGTTCTTCTTCACTTTCTGCCATTTGAGTGGTATCATCTGCATATCTGGGATTTCCCCTAGTGACCCAGAAATAAGGAATCTATGTGCAGTTCAGGAACCACAGGAGACATAGTCTTAATCCCTGAGTTGGTAAGATTCCCTAGAGGAGGACATGGCAACCCACTACAGAATTCTTGTCACGAGAATCCCATGGGCAGAGGAAGCTTGCAGCCTAGTCCATAGGGTTGCAAATAATTGGGCATGGCCAAAGCAACTTAGCACAGCTGCATATCTGAAATTGTTGATATTTCTCCCAGAAAGCTTGCTTCCAGCTTGTGATTCATCCAGCCTGGCATTTTGAATAACATACTCTGCATATTCGTTAAATACACAGGGTGACACTGTATAGCCCTGACATACTCCTTTCCCAATTTTGAACCAGTCTGTTGCTCCACATCAAGGTCTAACTGTTGCTTCTTGATCTGCATCCAAGTTTCTCAGGAGAAAAGTCAAGGTGGTCTGGTATTCTCATCTCTTTAAGAATTTCCATAATTTGTTGTGATCCACACTATCAAAGGCAATGAAGCAGAATTAGATGGTTTTCTGGAATCCCCTTGCTTCTATGATCTTAGAAGATCATACTGGCATCATACTTCTACACTGGCAATTTGGTCTCTGGTTCCTCTGCCTTTTCTAAATCCAGCTTGTACATCTGGAATTTCTTGGTTCATGTACTGTTAAAATGTAGCTTGAAGGAAATTGAGCATTATCTTGCTAGCATGGGAAATGAGCACCACAGTATGGTAGTTTGTATATTCTTTGACATTGCCTTTCTTTGGCATTGGAATGAAAACTGATCTTCTCCAGTACTGTGGCCACTGCTCAGTTTTCCCAGTTTGCTGGTATATTAATTGTAGCACTTTAACAACATCATCTTTTAGGATTTAAATAGCTCAGCTGGAATTACATCACTTCTGCTAGCTTTTCAGAAAACGAAGATCATGGCATCTGGCCCCATTACTTCATGGGAAATAGATGGGGAAACAGTAGAAACAGTGTCAGACTTTGTTTTTTTGGGCTCCAAAATCACTGCAGATGGTGACTGCAGCCATGAAATTAAAAGATGTTTACTCCTTGGAAGAAAAGTTATGACCAACCTAGATAGTATATTCAAAAGCAGAGACATTACTTTGCCGACTAAGGTCCTCTAGTCAGCAATGGCTATGGTTTTTCCGGTGGTCATGTATGGATGTGAGAGTTGGACTGTGAAGAAGGCTGAGCTCCGAAGAATTGATGCTTTTGAACTGTGGTGTTGAAGAAGACTCTTGAGAGTCCCTTGGACTGCAAGGAGATCCAACCCGTCCATTCTGAAGGAGATCAACCCTGGGATTTCATTGGAAGGAATGATGCTAAAACTGAAGCTCCAGTACTTTGGCCACCTCATGTGAAGAGTTGACTCATTGGAAAAGACCCTGATGCTGGGAGGGATTGGGGGCAGGAGGAGAAGGGGACGCCCGAGGTTGAGATGGCTGGATGGCATCACAGACTCAATGGACGTGAGTCTGAGTGAACTCCGGGAGTTGGTGATGGACAGGGAGGCCTGGTGTGCTGCAATTCATGGGGTCACAGAGTCAGACATGACTGAGCAACTGAACTGAAATGTTAGTAGTAATGCTTCCCAAGACACACTTGACTACACACTCCAGAATGTCTGGCTCTAGGTGAGTGACCACACCATCATGTTTATCTGGGTCATTAAGACCTTTTTTTGTATAGTTCTTCTGTGTATTCTTGCCACCTCTTCTGTTTCTGTTAGGTCCTTCAATTTCTGTCTTTTATTGTGCCTATCTTTGCTTGAAATTTTCCTTTGATATTTCCAATTTTGTTGCAGAGATCTCCAGTCTTTCCCATTCTATTTGATTGTTTTCCTTCATTTCTTTGCATTGTTCACATAAGAACTTACCTAAGGTGTTTTTGTTTCTCCTTGTTTTTTTTTTTTTTTTTTCTGGAGCTCTGCACTTAGTTGGGTATATCTTTCCCTTTCTCCTTTGTCTTTGCTTCTCTTCTTTTCTCAGCTATTTGTAAGGCATCCTCAGACAACCACCTCGCCTTCACACAAACTCTGTAAAGTGAAATAATTTTGTATCAGGGAAGGGTATCCAGCATGGCTGCCTGGACAGAGAAAGATGCCAGGTAAGTTAAGTGGCTGAGCTCTAAAAAGGGGAGAAGAAAAATGCAGTCTGAACACCAATCAACAATAATACAAAGTGATTTAAAAATAACTGCAGCTATTTCAGATTGCCCATGTATAGTTACCAAAGATAATTTGGAATCTTCTTGGGGTGCTAATAAAATATAGGCATGCTAGAGAAGTAAAAGGTTTGATAAGCCCTTCATAATTGATATAGTCATTATAGAAAGAGAGGAACTCAATCAACTAAGTCATTGCCTGTCTTCTTTTAAATCAGGAATTGCCAATCATGAGAACCCCATTCTTCTAAGGAAAAAAAAAAAGAAAAGTCTTATTGAAAAGCCTAGACACTATGCATATTAGCATATTTTTATATATATACATGGTATAATATGAAATATCTTGCCTCCAAATTATTTTTGATATCTAGATAAATGCTAACAGTAGAAATATGGCATGCACCACATAAGTTAAAATTGCCTAGTAACTAAATAAAAAGCAAAAAGGAACAAGTTAGATTCATTTTAATAATATGTTTTATTTAACCTTGTCAAACAGTTATTTCAACAAATATAAAAACTTAATGAAATATTTTATATTTTTTACTAATTCTTTGAAACCTAATGTGTTACTTTACTGTCATGACACATGTCAGGTAGAAGTATCCACATTTTAAGAACTCAAATATACCTAAGTAGTTAGTGGCTATCATCTTGAACTGTGCAGATATAAGTGGTCAAACGTGAAAACTACATCTACTGTGAAATCACTTAATCAAAACCTATCTATTTAATTAGTACATGTCTGATGTTTCCTTATGTAGAAAAATTTCATTCCATTAAATCAAGGTGAATGAAAATATGTAAGAATCAGAGAGATTTTTAAGTGACTAGACTGTGCTTTGTTCTGCTTTGTTCTTCCAGAAGGTTTGTTGCTGCTACACTGGGGGATTTAAATTTTAGATTCATTTTAGAGGAGGGCAGGAACTGCATGATTTTGTTTGTTTGTTTTTGTGTTTGGATTGACATATAAGTGACTTACAACATTGTGCCAGTTTCAGGTGTGTAACACACTGATTCAATATTTCTGTGCATTACAAAATGATTACCACAATGTCATCTTACCATCTGTCACCATGCACAGTTATTACAATATTATTGACTATATTCCTTACAGTACACATTACATCTCTGTAGCATTTTATGACCACAAGTTTGTATCTTTTAATCCTCTTCACCTATTTTGCCCACATCCCCACCCCTTCTGGTAAACACCTGTTAGATTTCTGTATCTATGTCTTTCCACTTTATGTTTGCTCCTTTGTTTGTTTGTTAGATTCTACATATAAGTTAAATAAGGCAATATTTGTCTTTTTCTCTCTGATGTATTTCTCTTTGCATAATAGCTCTAGGCTCATCCATTTTGTCACAAATGGCTAGATTCATTCCTTCTTTTTTATTTTATTTATTTTATTTTACTTTACAATACTGTATTGGTTTTGCCATACATCAACATGAATCGGCCACGGGTGTACTCGTGTTCCCAATTCTGAACCTCCCTCCCACCTCCCTTCCCATACCATCTCTCTGGGTCATCCCAGTGCACCAGCCCCAAGCATCTTGTATCCTGCATCGAACCTTCTTATACCTGAGTAATATTCCATTGCATGTACACTACATACCTAAAAACCAGATTTATTGAGTAAGCCCACTCATATGAAAATTTTTTCATTAAATATTTACTTACAGAGAACAAAATGGCAGAGGAGTAGGTGGACGTGGAGTACATCTCTTTCCATGGATACATCAGGAATACAGAGTGCTTGCAGAACACCAACTGACAGCAGACAGGAGGACCTGACCAGTGGAATAGAATATATAGAACCGTGCAAAACTCAGTAGGATGAAGAAACTCAGGGGAAAAACAGGAGTGTTAGCACTGGACCTGCCCTCAGCGTGTGGGAGAACTGAAGCAGGGGTCCGATCCCCACATTGGGGCAATTGTCTGAGTCAGAGGAGAAATATTTAAAGCTAAGAGTGAAACAGCTGATCTGTGGCAGCCTAAATGGAATGAGAATCAGACAGTCCTTGCCACAGCCATACATACCCCGGACAAGGACACGGAGTTTGGGGATTGTGGAGTGATCCTAGGGTGAGGGTTGCTTTTGATTGAGGAGAGACTGATTAAGGGGATGTGAGGGAGGAGATTGTGGTGGGAAATGCCTGTGGAAGAAAGCCAGGCAGCCATGGAAGTAAGGTGATACTGCTGAGTCACGCTTAGGAAATGGAGCCAGCACCACAGCCTCTCTGTCTCCACAGGCCAGCACCAGCAGCTAAACAATAGAGAGGCTGGTCCATCAGTTGCTTGACACACTGATCTACAGAGTAGAACCCCACCCAAGGGGTCCCTTTATGTGCCTGATGAGCCAAACAATATAGAAGGACACCAGGCAAGATAGCCCTCTAAGTGCCTGAAGGGGCGGAGCTACGGAGAAAGACTGGCTGACCCTAACCCTAACCCAGCTACAAGATACTTGACAAAAGACTCTGAAAGGGCCATAACTCCTGCAGCAGAGGCAGCCTGTGTCCCTGGACACTTGGCACCACCAGGGTCCCTGCAAGCCAAACAGCTGCACTACCTTCATGTTCAACTCTCATTGGGGCAGAACTGCCATGGGCAAAAATATCTTGCTTCTGTGTGCCCAGAGTCACTTCTGTAGTGTCCTTGTAGTGCCCTGGCTCTTTGTGTCCTTGCAGACTGTGACCTACCAGGCTTCTCTGTCAGGGAGGGGCATACACCAGGCAAGAATACTGGAGCCTACTGGCTAATCAGTACTGGTTCCATATCCTTCTAGGGCACTCTATTTCCTGCTGACTGAGCCACCAACTCCCCTGAGTACCTGGTGCTGACAGAACCCCTGCAACTGAAGAGCTGCACCACCTCCACAACTGGCCCTCAGAGGGGCAAACCCAAGTCTTCCCAGGCAGTCTCAGGAACAAATGCCAATGGATGACCCACACACAGAGGTGGAAATAAAACCACAGTTGAAACCTAGGGGCAGTGTGGCTAAGGAACAAGACCCAAACCTTCCCACCAGCTGTACAGTTCAACTCAACTGTACAACTGTTCAACTCACAGTTCAGTTGCTTAGTCTTGTCTGACTCTTTGTGACCACATGAATTGCAGCACGCCAGGCCTCCCTTTCCATCACCAACTCCCAGAGTTCACTCAAACTCACATGCATTGAGTCAGTGATGCCATCCAGCCATCTCATCCTCTGTCATCCCCTTCTCCTCCTGCCCTAATTGCTCCAAGCATCAGAGTCTTTTCCAATGAGTCGAGTCTTCGCATGAGGTGGCCAAAACTAGAGTTTCAGCCCTAGCATCATTCCTTCCAAAGAACACCAAGGACTGATCTCCTTTAGAATGGACTGGTTAGATTTCTTTGCAGTCTAAGGGACTCTCAAGAGTCTTCTCCAACACCACAGTTCAAAAACATCAATTCTTCGGTGCTCAGCTTTCTTCACAGTCCAGATCTCACATTCGTACATGACTACTGGAAAAACCATAGCCTTGACTAGATGGACATTTGTTGACAAAGTAACATCTCTGCTTTTGAATATGCTATCTAGGTTGGTCCTAACCGTCCTTCCAAGCAGGAAGCATCTTTTAATTTCATGGCTGCAATAACCATCTGCCATGATTTTGGAGCCCCCCCAAAATAAAGTCTGAACTGTTTCCACTGTTTCCTCATCTATTTCCCATTAAGTGATGGGACCAGATTCTATGATCTTCATTTTCTGAATGTTGAGCTTTAAGCCAACTTTTTCACTCTCCTCTTTCACTTTCATCAAGAGGCTTTTTAGTTCCTCTTCACTTTCTGCCATAAGGGTGGTGTCATCTGCATATCTGAGATTATTGATATTTCTCCCAGCAGTCTTGATTCCAGCTTGTGCTTCTTCCAGCCCAACAGTTCTCATGATGTACTCTGCATATAAGTTAAATACGTAGGGTGACAGTATACAGCCTTGATGTACTCCTTTTCCTATTTGGAACCAGTCTGTTGTTCCATGTCCAGTTCTAATTGTTGCTCCCTGACCTGCATATAGGTTTCTCAAGAGGCAGGTGAGGTGGTCTGGCATTTACATCTCTTTCAGAATTTTCCAGTTTATTGTGATCCACACAGTCAAAGGCTTTGGAATATTCAATAAAGCAGAAATAGATGTTTTTCTGGAACTCTCTTTCTTTTTCCATCATCCAGTGCATGTTGGCAATTTGATGTCTGTTTCCTCTTGCTTTTCTAAAACCAGCTTGAACGTCTGGAAGTTCACGGTTCACATATTGCTGAAGCCTGGCTTGGAGAATTTTGAGCATTACTTTACTAGCGTGTGAGATGAATGCAATTGTGTGGTAGGTTGAGCATTCTTTTGCATTGCCTTTCTTTGGGATTGGAATAAAAAGTGACTTTTCCAGTCCTGTGGCCACTGCTGAGTTTTCCAAATTTGCTGGCATATTGAGTGCAGCACTTTCACAGCATCATCATTCAGGATTTGAAACAGCTCCACTGGAATTCCATCACCTCCACTAGCTTTGTTCGTAGTGATGCTTTCTAAGGCCCACTTGACTTCACATTCCAAGATGTCTGGTTCTAGGTGAGTGATCACACCATCGTGATTATCTGGGTTGTGAAGATCTTTTCTGTACAGTTCTTCTGTGTATTCTTGCCACCTCTTAATGTCTTGTGCTTCTGTTAGTTCCATACAATTTCTGTCATTTATCGAGCCCATCTTGGCATGAAATGTTCCCTTGATATCTCTAATTTTCTTGAAGAGATCTCTAGTCTTTCCCATTCTGTTGTTTTCCTCTATTTCTTTGCATTGATCACTGAAGAAGTCTTTCTCCTCTCTTCTTGCTATTCTTTGGAACTCTGCATTCAGATGCTTATATCTTTCCTTTTCTGCTTTGCTTTTTGCTTCTCTTCTTTTCAAAGCTATTTGTAAGGCCTCCTCAGACAGCCATTTTGCTTTTTTGCATTTCTTTTCTATGGGGATGGCCTTGATCCCTGTCTCCTCTCCAATGTCATGAACTTCCATCCATAGTTCATCAGGCACTCTATCTATCAGATCTAGGCGCTACAGATAGATCTATCTATGTATCTAGATAGGCACTCTATCACTGCTACTGTACAATCATAAAGGATTTTATTTAGGTCATATCTGAATGGTCTAGTGGTTTTCCCTACTTTCTTCAATTTAAGTCTGAATTTGGCAAGACCCGTCACCTCCTTGTCTTGTTTTTGCTGACGGTATAGAGCTTCTCCATCTTTGGCTGCAAAGAATATAATCAATCTTATTTCATTTTTGACCATCTGGTGATGTCTGTTTGTAGATTCTTCTCTTGTGTTTTTGGAAGAGGGTTAAATCCACAGGATCAACTAGGCAGACTCTGTGTGTATGGAATATGTAAAAGGTAATTGAGAGCTCCCACAAAAGAAAATTCACTAGTTCTGGTAGCTGTGAATATTGGAGGGAAGTACACTTAGGAGAAGGACCAGATTATAATCTGAGATGCCTCCACAGCAGGTGCAAAGGTTGGCATAGTGTTGAAGGTCATCCTAGGGTTACTGTGACTCCCAGGGAGGGAAAGGACTCTGACTCAAGAAAAACATTTATTTTTCTTATGTTTTGACTTGTTCTCTATATTCTTTTGGACTTTTTTTTTCTTTTCTTTACTTTCCTCCCTCCTCTCCCCCAACTCCCCGCCCATGCTGTAGTTGTCAATTTTATTGGCAGTATGAAATCTAATTAAGCTTTAGAGCTTTTTTTTTTTTTTTCCCTCAGTCACATTTTTATTGTTGTTATAAACCTCTGCCTTTATGCTGGGGTTTTTCAGCTCTGTGGATTTTTCCTTTTTTTCCCCCCCATCTTTTATCTTTAATTTTAATTTTTTTAATTTATTTTTTGATACATTTATTCCTTTGTTTGATTTTCCTACTGTTGATTCCCTCTTGCAGTTAATCTTGATTGTATATAAATCTTCTTTATCTATGTCTATTTAACTTTCCTTATCTATTCTTTCTTTCTTTCCTTTCCTCTCAGAATATTCATTAGTTTTATTTTCATTGCTTTATTCCCCAATTGACAGCTTGCATCAGTTTTGTTTTCCTATTTGAGCTTTAGTAATTTTCTTCTGGCATTTTTGGTTTCCTGTTCACTGGGTCAGTCTATTGTACTTTATCTTTGTTGGACTGTTTTATCTTTGCTCATGGATGTATATGTATATATGTATGTTCCATTATTTTAATTATTATTTGCCTGATTATATAACTGCCATTTGTCTGGGTTTCATCTTTGGTTTCTCACTTTTGGGTATTTGTTTTAATCTCACTTAATGCCATAAAAAACACTTGTGGAATCTTCATTCCTGACCAGAGCTCAAGCCCTGAGCCTTTGGAATGGCAGCACTGATTCCAAGACCCTAGACTACTAGTTAACTCTAAGGAGTATCACACAACCAGTTAAAAAGAAATTATGAAAAAACAGAGAAATGCTATGCTACACAAATGAAGGAACAAACTAGAAACACAGAAGCCCAAATAAATGAAGAGGAAATAGGCAAACTACCTGAAAAATAAATCAGAATAATGATAGTAAAGTTGATCAAAAGCCTTGAAAATAAAATGGAGAAAATGCAAGATTAAATTAACAAAGACCTAGAAGAATTAAATAAACATACAAACAACACAATTACTGAAATTAAAAATACTCTAGAAGGAATCAATAGTAGAATATCTGAAGCAGAAGAATGAATCAGTGAGCTGGAAGATAAAATTATAGAAACAACTTCTGAAGAGCAGAATAAAGTAAAAAGAATGAAAAGAACTAAGGACAGTCTCGGAGATATCTGGGACAATATCAAATGCACCAACATTCGAATTATAGGGATCTAGAAGAAGAAGAGAAAAAGAAAGGGTATGAGACGGTTTTTGAAGAGATTATAGTTGAAAATTTCTCCAACATGGAAAAGGAAATAGTCAATCAAGTACAAGAGGCACAAAGAGTCCCATACAGAATAAACTCAAGGAGAAACACTCCAAGGCCCATACTAATCAAACTAACGAAAACTAAACACAAAGAAAGACTATTAAAAGCAGCAAGGGAGAGGCAACAAGTAACATACAAACATACACTTATTAGCTAATCTTCAGCATAAACTCTGCAGGCCAAAAGGGAATGCCAGGATATATTTAAAGTATTGAAAAGGAAAAATCTACCAAGATCTCATTCAAAATTGATAGAGAAATAAAAAGCTTTTTAGACAAGCAAAAGTTAAGAGAATTCAGGACCAACCAACCAGCTTTACAACAAATGTTAAAGGGACTTATATAATCAAGAAATACAAGAGAAGAAGAAAAAAAAAATCTACAGAATCAACCCAAAACAATTAAGAAAATGTCAATAGGAACATATATGTCAATGATTACTTTAAATGTAAGTGGTTTAAATGCTCCAACAAAAAGCCACAGAGTTGCTGAATGGATACAAAAACAAGACCTATATATATGCTGTTTAGAAGACACACACTTTAGACCTCAAGAAACATATAGACTGAAAGTGAGAGTAAGGAAAATTATAGTGTATGTAAAACTATAGTCCATGAAAATGGGAAGCAAAAGAAAGCTGGAGTTGCAATCCTTATATTAGAAAAAATAGACCTTAAAGAATATTACAAGAGATAAGGAAGGATACTACACAATGATCAAGGGATCAATCCTAGAGGAAGACCTAACAATTCTAAATATCTATGCACCGAACATAGGAGCACCTCAATACATAAGACAAACAGTAACAGACATAAAAGGAGAAACTTACAGAAACAATAATAGGAGAAGACTTTAGCACCCCACTAACACCAGTGAACAGACCATCAAAACAGAAAATTAATAAGGAAACACATGTCTTAAATGATACATTAGAAAAGATGGATCTCATTGGTATCTTCAAGACATTGTACCCAAATGCAGAAGAACACACCTTCTTCTCAAGTGTACCTGGAACATTCTCCACGATAGACCACATCTTAGGTCACAAATCAAACCTCAGTAAACTTAAGAAAATTGAAATCATATCAAGCATCTTCTCTGACCACAACACTATGAGACTAGATATCAAATACAATAAAAAAAAGCTGTAAGAAACACAAACAAAAGGAGGTTAAACAACACATTCTAAATAACCAACAGGTTACTGAAGAAATCAAAAGGGGAATCAAAAATTTTCTAGAAAAAAAGTGACAATGGAAACACAACTCAAATCCTGTGGGATGAAGTGAAAGCAGTTCTAAGATGGAAGTTTATAGCAATACTACTCTACCTCAAGAATAAAGAAAAACATTAAATAGACTACTTAACTTTGCACCTAAAACAACTGGGAAAGAAGAAGGAAAATAAAATAGTAAAAGGAAGGAATTAATAAAGATCTGAGGAAAAAAAGAAAGAAAAAATGAAATAAACAATAGTAAAGATTAATAAAACTGAAATCTGCTTATTTGAGAAGATAAACAAAATTACAAAATTGACAAGACTTTAGCCAGACTCATCGGGAAAAAAAAAAGAGTAGAATCAAAGCAACAAAATTAGAAATGAAAAAGGAGAAGTTACAACAGACAATGCAGAAATACAAAGGATTATAAGAGAACAACTATATGACAATAAAATGGATAACCTGGAAGAAATGTGCATATTCTTAGAAAAGTTCAATCTTGTTAGACTGAACCAGGAACAAATAGAAATTATGAACAACTCAATTACAAGCACTGAAATTGAAGCTGTGATAAAAAATCTCCCCGAAAACAAAAGCACAGGACCAGATGGCTTCACAGGAGACTTCTATCAAACATTTAGAAAAGAGCTAATGCTTATCTTTTCTAAAATGCTTTCAAAAAATTGCAGAGGAAGGAACACTTCCAAACTCATTCTACGAGGCTACCATCACCTTGATATCAAAATCAAAAATAACGCAAAAGAAGAAAACTATAGGCCAATATCACTGATGAACATAGATGCTAAAATCTTCAACAAAATTGTAGCAAACAGAACTCAGTAACACATCAAAAAGCTCATATATCATGATCAAGCTGAATTTATTTCAGGAATGGAAGTGTTCTTCAACATATGCAAATCAATCAATGTGATATATTAATTAACAAATTGAAAGATAAAAACCATATGATCAGATCAGACTAATAGAGCAGAAAAAGCTTTTGACAAAATTCAGCACCTATTTATGATTAAAACTTCAAGAAAATAGGCATATAAGGAAATTACCTCAACATAGTAAAGGCTATATATGATAACCCTCCAGCAAACGTTATTCTCAATGGTGAAAAACTGAAAGCATCCCCCCTAAGACCAGGAACAAGACAAGGGTGTCTACTTTCACAATTATTATTCAGCATTGTTCTGGAAGTCCTAGCTACAGCAATCAGAGAAGAAAAAGAAATAAAAGGAATCCAGATCAGAAAAAAAGTAAAGCTCTCAGTGTTTGCAAATGACATGATACTGTACATAGAAAACCCTAAAGATAGTATCAGAAAATTACTAGAGCTAATCAGTGAATTTAGCAAAGCTGCAAGATACAAAATCAATACACAGAAATCATTTGCATTTCTATACACTAGCAATAAAAAATCAGAAAGAGAAATTATGGCATCAATCCCATTCATCATTGCAACAAAAATAATTAAATATCTAGGAATAAACTTACTTAAGGAAACAAAAGAACTGTACACAGAAAATTATAAAACACTAATGAAAGAAATCAAGGATGGCATAAACAGATGTTATAAACAGAGATATTCCATGTTCCTGGGTAGGAAGAATCAATATTATGAAAATGACTATACTACCAAATGCAAACTACAGATTCAATGTGATCCCTATCAAACTACCAATGGCATTTATCACAGAACTAGAACAAAAAATTTTACAATGCATATGGAAACACAAAAGACCCCAAATAGCCAAAGCAGTCCTGAGAAAGAAGAATGGAGCTGGAGGAATCAAACTTCCTGACTTCAGATTATACTAAAGATACAGTCATTAAGATAGTATGGTACTGGCACAGAAACAGAAATGTAGACCAATGAAACAAGATAGAAAGCAAAGAAATAAACCCATGCGCCTATGTGTACTTTATTTTTAACAAAGGAGGCAAAAATATACAATGGGACAAAGACAGCCTATTCAATAAATGGTGCTGGGAAAATTAGACAGCTACATGTAAAAGAATAACATTAGAACACTTTCTAGAAACATACACAAAGATGATAAACTCAAAATGGATCAAAGNAGCAAAGAAATAAACCCATGCGCCTATGTGTACTTTATTTTTAACAAAGGAGGCAAAAATATACAATGGGACAAAGACAGCCTATTCAATAAATGGTGCTGGGAAAACTAGACAGCTACATGTAAAAGAATAACATTAGAACACTTTCTAGAAACATACACAAAGATGATAAACTCAAAATGGATCAAAGGTAAGATCAAGACTATAAATCTCTTAGAGGAAAACATAGGCAGAACACTCTATGACATAAATCAAAGCAAGATCCTCTATGCCTCACCTTCTAAAGTAATAGAAATAAAAACAAAAGTAAACAAGTGGCACCTGATTAAACTTAAAAGCTTTTGCACAGTGAAGGAAATTGTAAGTAAAGTGAAAAGACAACCCTCAGAAAGGGAGAAAATAATAGCAAATGAAACAACTGACAAAGAATTACTTTCCAAAATATACAAGTAGCTCAATGCCAGAAGAACAAACAACCCAATCAAAAAATGGGAAAAAAAAGACCTAAATAGACATTTCTCTAAAGAAGAAATACAGATGGCTAACAAACATATGAAAAGATGGTCAACATCACTCATTATTAGAAAAAAGCAGATCAAAACTGCAATGTGATATCACCTCACATTGGTCAGAATGGCCATCATCAAAAAGTCTACAAACAATCAATGCTGGAGAGGGTGTGGAGAAAAGCGAACACTCTTGCACTGTTGTTGGGAATGTAAATTGATATAGTCACTATGGAAGACAGTATGGAGCTTCCTTAAAAAAACAGGGATAAAATCACCATATAACTCAGCAATACCACTCCTAGGCATATACTCTGAGGGAACCAAAATTGAAAAAAAAAAATTGTTCATTGCAGCATTATTTACAATAGCTAGAACATGGAACCAACCTTGGTGATTTTCAACAGATTAATGGATAAAGAAGTGGTGATACATATATACAATGGAATATTACTCAGCCATAAAAAGGAACACATTTGAATCAGTTCTCACGGGGTGGATGAACATACAGTTTATTATACAGAGTGAAGTAAGTCAGAAAGAGAAAGATAAATATCATATTCTAATGAATATATATGGAATCTAGAAAAATGGTACTAAAGAATTTACTTGCATGGTAGCAATGGAGAAACAGATATAGAGAATAGATCTATGGGCATGGGGAGAGGGGAGGAGAGGGTGAGATGTTTGGAAAGAGTAACATGGAAACTTACATACCATGTGTAAAATAGAGAGCCAACGGGAATTTGCTGCATGTCTTAGGAAACTCAAACAGGGGCTCTGTATCAATCTAGAGGGGTGGGATGGGGTGGGAGATGGGAGGGATGTTCAAAAAGGAGAGGATATATGTATACTTATGGCTGATTCACGTTGAGTTTTGACATGAAAACAACAAAATTTTGTAAAGCGAATTATCCTTCAATTAAAGAAAAAATAGCAAGATGTCACATTACATCTAGCAAGTCAGGTACTTTTTTAAAGGGAAATATCAAATATCAACAAAATAATAACTGCAGTGTCTTGTTGACCTTGAAATATATGTAGAAGTAAAATGTAAGACACAATATTTCATTGTATGAGTAGAAATTTATGAATTAGGAAAAAAAAGACTCTATGATGAAGTTAATTTAAAAAAAAATTACATTCTACATGATCTTCAATTGGTTGAATCCACAGAGGAAACCACAGGTACAAATGGCCAACTGTAAAGTTATTTAACTTCATGGAGGGTCTATGGCCCTAGCCCTTGTGTTGCTCAAATGTCAGTGACATATACACTATGTGTTCTCTATCCATCCAGCTATAAATGAGCAGATTTCTTCCATATTTTGGCTATGGTAAATTATGCTGTAGTCAATATTGTGGTGCATATATGTTTTCAAATTAACATTTTTGTATTATTCAGAATACACAATTCTGTGTTATCTAGAAGTGGAGTTCCTGATTGTATGGGAGTTCTAGTTTTAATATTTTAGGGAACCAAAATACTGCTTTCCATGTGGCTATACAAACATGCATTCCCACCATCAGTACTGATGGTTTCTTTTTCTCTACACCATCATCAGCACTTGTTATTATTATTTTTTTATATAATAGGCATTCTGACAGGTGTTGCATGATAGTTCATTGTGGTTTTTATTTACATTTCCCTGATTAGTGATTCTGAGTATCTTTTCATATGCCTATTGGCCATCTGTATGTCTTCTTCAGATAAATGTATATTCAAGATACTCTGCGTTTTAGGTGAATTGTGTGTTTTATCAATGGAATGGGAGAAAACAAAGAAAAAATTGCCATTTAGATGGTCAATTAATCTATAACAAAAGGGGCAGGAATGTATACTGAAAGTCTTAAACAATTTGTGTTTAGAAAACTGTATCAGTTCAGTTCAGCGGCTCAGTCGTGAGTGACTCTTTGCGACCCCATGAATCACAGCACGCCAGGCCTCCCTGTCCATCACCAACTCCCGGAGTTCACTCAGACTCACGTCCATTGAGTCAGTGATGCCATCCAGCCATCTCATCCTCTGTCATCCCCTTCTCCTCCTGCCTCCAACCCCTGTCCCCTTCCCCAGCATCAGGATCTTTTCAAATGAGTCAACACTTTGCACGAGGTGGTCAAAGTACTGGAGTTTCAGCTCTAGCATCATTCCTTCCAAAGAAATCCCAGGGCCGATCTCCTTCAGAATGGACTGCTTGGATCTCCTTGCAGTCCAAGGGACTCAAGACTCTTCTCCAATACCACAGATAAAAAAGCATGAAGTCTTTTGTGCTTAGCTTTCTTCACAGTCCAACTCTCACATCCATACATGACCACAGGAAAAACCATAGCATTGACTAGACGGACATTTGTTGACAAGGTAATGTCTCTGCTTTTGAATATGCTATCTAGGTTGGTCATAACTTTTCTTCCAAAGAGTAAGCATCTTTTAATTTCATGGCTGCAGTCACCATCTGCAGTGATTTTGGAGCTCCCCAAAATAAAGTCTGTTATTGTTTCCACTGTTTCCCCATCTATTGCCCATGAAGTGACAGGACCAGATGCCATGATCTTCATTTTCTGAATGTTGAGCTTTAAGCCAACTTTTTCACTCTCCTCTTCCACTTTCATCAAAAGGTAGTTCCTCTTCACTTTCTGCCATAAGGGTGGTGTCATTTACATATCTGAGGTTATTGATATTTCTGCTGGCAGTCTTGATTCCAGCATGTGCTTCTTCCAGTCCAGCGTTTCTCATGATATACTCTGCATATAAGTTAAATAGTAGGGTGACAATATACATCTTGGATGTACTCCTTTTCCAATTTGGAACCAGTCTTTGTTCCATGTCCAGTTTTAACTGTTGCTTCCTGACCTGCATATAGGTTACTCAAGAGGCAGATCAGATGGTCTGGTATTCCCAAACTGTATAGCTAACTGCAAAAAAGAAAAGAAAGAAACCAATGCACTTCTTACACTACATACAAAAATAAAATCATAATGAATTAAAGACCTAAAAGTAAGACCTGAAAACATAAAATTCCTAGGAGAAAAAGACAGTATGCTTGCTTACATTGGCTTGAAACATTTCTTCCATTTCAGTTTATAGGAATATTTTGAGAAGGATACTTATTAATTCTTCTTTAAATGTTGGATAGAGTTCACTTGTGAAACTATCTGGTCCTGGGGTTTTGATTCTTTAGAAATTTGTTTATTTCTATTTCAACTTCATTGCCTATAATTGGTTTATTTAAATTTTCTTCCTGATTCCACCTAGGAAGATTGTATGTTTCCAGGAATGTATTCCTTTCTTCTAGGTTGCCCTATTTGTGGCCATAAAATTATTCAAAATAGTCTCCTGACTGTTTGTATTTTTGTGATATCAGTTTTAATTTATCTTTCATTGCAGATTTTATTTATTTGGGCCCATTCTTTTTGCTTTGTTTTGTTTTTCTTGGTGAGTCTGGCTAAATGTTTATCAATTTTATTTTTTCAAGCAATGATCTCTTATATTCAATGATATGTTCAGGGTTTGATTATTTTTTCAGTCTCTTTTTTAAATTTTTTCAACTCTGATCTTTATAATTTCCTTCCTCCTGCTAGACTTCCCTGGTGGCTCAGATGGTAAAGCATCTGCCTACAATGTGGGAGACCTGGGTTCAATCCCTGGGGCCAGAAGATCCCTTCGAGAAGGAAATGGCAACCCACTCCAGTACACTTGCCTGGAAAATCCTGTTGATGGAGGAGCATCCTATTGATAGAGGAGCATGGTAGGCTACAGTCCCTGGGGGTTACAAAGAGTTGGCACGACTGAGTGACTTCACTTCACTTCCTCCTGCTAACTTTGGTCTTTGTTTCTTGTGTTCCCCCCGGCCAGGAAAAAAAAAAAAAAAAAAGATGTAAAGTTCATTTATTTGAGGTTTTTCTTGTTTCTAGAGGTAACCCTGTATTGCCATAATTTTCTTCTTAAAACTATTTTTACTCTGCTGCATATATTTTGGAAAGCTGTTTCTATTTTCATTCATCACAAGTTTTTTTTTTTTAAATAATTTCCACTTTGGTTTCTTTGGACCCACTTTTTAGTAGCATATTAGTAAGCATCTTTCCAATTTTCCTAGGGCTGAGTGTCTTCTGGCTGCTGTTGCTAAGTCACTTCAGTCATGTCTGACTCTGTGTGACCCCATGGATGGCAACCCACTAGGTGCCCCTGTCCCTGGGATTCTCCAGGCAAGAGCACTGGGATGGGTTGTCATTTCCTTCTCCAATGCATGAAAGTGAAAGGGAAGTCGCTCAGTCATGTAACTTTTGTGCTAAAACTTGTAAAGTTTAGAGAAACCAAGGGTGAGGGTTTTTTATTTTTATTTTTAAATAGCATTTAACCCCGTAAAGGAATACAAGTCTTATTTTCATTTTAAATTGCCAATGTTTATCTGTTTGCTTCTCTATCACAACACTCTTTTGCCCAGGGGAATAATTACTGGCAGGAATCCTATCTTGAGGAAATATGAGATTTAAAAATCAAGGTATATGCTGTCCTTGACTCTATCATAGCTTCTACTCTCCTCTGAGCCATTGGTCTTGTCTTAAAGCTGACTCAACTCTTGTTATAGGTTACAAAAAAACAGAAATCTTAACTAAATGTGGTATAAACCATAAAGATATCTACTTAACAAGGAAATACATAAAGGTAAATTTAATACTGGTTCAGAGGTGTAACAGAATCACCAAAGTCTTGATCCATTCTTCACTCTTTGAGCATTTTTTTTTTTAATTTCTGTTCTTGGTAATAAAATGACTACCTAGATTTTATTTTGCCACCAAACATTATCTAACAAAAGTGCGAAATTGTTGGTAATGGTCTTTTTCTTGTAGAACACTATTATTTTAGAAAGAAAAAGACTTGTCTCTGATTCTCCCAGCAGATTCCAGTTTTATCATTTTGGACAAACTCAGTCTAGCTCAGTGGCTCATTAGCAAAAGGGATCAAGTTCACATCAAATAGCTGTAACAGTGTTTCTTAACCTATTATTGTCATTGCCCTCAAGGAGTCTTTTTAGACATTTTTATTAGTCACTCCCACTATAAAATTTTAATATCAGTGTTCATAATATATTTATTAGTGTACTTTATCTATGTATGTGCTTTGTGAATAAATATGACAATTCTTTTTTTTTTTTTCTTGAGAATCAAATGTTGTCCCCTTTGGATTGGTGTCACCCTACTGTAAACTCATAAAGTCAATAATGATTTATTCTCTGTACCTTCGTATATTATGGCAACATTTAGCAAGTTAAAAAAAAAAAAAAGGAAGAAAAAGCTGTGAGGTAGCATCAATCAACATCTGCTGTAGTCCACATTTGGAATCACTTTTCAATTCAATGTTCTTTGCATATTCACTAATAAACATTCTTCATTATGTAATATTTGCCAAGTCCTAAACAGGTTCTCAAGATCCAGTCGGGAGCTGAAAAAAATAAGTAATTTTATTCAACTCAATAATTTAACAGGACATATTCAAACACTTCCATAACAAAGATTGACTTCCTCAATCAAATTCAAGATTCCTCCCTACCTTCTTCCTTTGTATATACAGAATATCTTGAAATAAGACACAAAATAAGTCTGGAGGCAAGACTTAATTAAAACAGGAATACAAATATTTAACTCCTTTTGTTTAGAGCACTAAATGAGACAATGTATACTATTTTCTTTCTTTCTTTCTTTCTTTTTTTTTGGTACATTATTAAAACTGGTGCAGACCTAAAGTGTCATTATCATTTTTTGAGTTTTAAGAGTTGTTTATCTAATTCTTATGAATGATACTCAATTAGTGATTTGGTAATATTAGAAATCAACAAGTCAATAAATACTCATAATTGAGTGAAAAGTTTCTGTGAAAACCAGAAATTGAAACATGTAACCAGTAAAAATAATCCTTAGTTTGACCTTCTTTTTGACCTTTAAATACATAAATCTTCAGTAACTGTAGTTTCTCATACAAATTACTTAGAAATATCTGTGACATTCTGGAAAAAAAATTGTTAAAAATATGCACCCTAAAAGCCCAGTTATATAGCCATATTTATCTGATCAAAAAATAAATATTTATTTTCTGTTAGTCTTGTAGCATTTTATATTCTTTTTTGACTCAAGAAACTTTTAAGTAAACTTAAATTTGTGAGAATCTGCTCATTAACCAAGAGACATCAAACTAACATCATTTGCAGCAGTACGGATGGACCCAGAGAATGTCATACGAATGAAGTCAGACTAAGAAAGACAAACATCATAGAATATTGTGGCATCTAAAAAAAAGACAAATGAACTTATTTAAAAAAAGAAAAAAAAAACAGTAATAGAGTCATAGATGTGGAAAACAAATTTATGGTTATTAGGTGTTTTCCCTTGGTAATAAGAGAGAGATAAACTGGGAGACTGGGATTGACATATGTGAACTACTATATTTAAAATAGATAATTAATAAAGACCTACTGTATGGCAAAGGAAACTACAATTAATATCTTGTAATGACCTATGGGGAAATAATCTGAAAAGAATATAAATATAAATATATATATATATATATATTTTTTATATGTATATGTATGCATATACCTGAATCAGTTTGCTGTATACTTGAAAATAGCATACAACATTGTAAATCAGATTTATTTCAATTAAATAAATAAAAGAACAAATTGAAGGTACCAAATGAGCAGTGGCTGGCATGGCACTTAGTGCCCAAGGCGCTTCATTCAACTCCCTGCTGCCCATCATCCTGTTCTGTTTTCAGAAAGCTAAACACCTCTAAGAGCATGGCTTTCCTATAAAGGATCAAATCATTTTTCATCCAAACTACTGCATACTTTAAGTGCCCACTCCCCCATCAAATCAAGTGATCCTAAAAGTCTTTTGAACTTTTAAATATTTATGAATGTAAAATTTGGATTTAGATATAGCTAATGCTTCTTGGCATTTTCCCACTGAGGAGTGCTGGTATGTGGGTGCCACATTCTGTCTGGAATCTCTCATTTTCCCCTCTGTGCCTAGAGGATGTTCGGTTGTATATTTTAAAAGATTGACTTTATCTCGAATCTGCAGACCCTCATCACCATATGCAAGGGCTTGAAAAATAATCATATTCAGAAGAAGTGGAGCATTTCACATGTCACTGCCAAGCAGAGATTAAAAGAGAGCCTTCCAGACTTATTGGAATATCCAGATTTTGGCTCACTGAAGGCTAGATAGCAAACATTTCCTTATGCTATTCACATCAATTTTGTACGTTTGTCCCAAATGTTAAATGTAAACTAAATATAAATTTCAAATAGAAGTGAAAATATTTTTCAAGCAATATATATGAAACCTGTTTTTACTTATACTCTGGTTTACTAGTGTTTGAACACTGTTGGTATTTTCCTCCTCAATTCACTCTGTATCCCTTTCCCATTTTATACAGATCACCTTCCTGGTGGAGGATTGTACATTTCTGATCCATGAGTATAAGACTTAAGAATGGCTCTGATTTCCTTCACCAGTTAGAAGCAATATCCTGGTTAAAAACCATTCTTAGCAGTAGAGTATTAGATATGAATTATTGAAGACTAACTTCTTTTTTCAGTTTGAGGTAATCACATTATAATGTGTAATTCTAAACAATATCAAAATTAAATATTTCAAAAATCTGAGCATTAAACATAACTGAATATTTATTAAGATCATTGCTTTTATTTTATAAATAAGAAATGTGAACTAGAGTATTTATCCAACAAGCACCTAAGAGTAAATCACTATTAGAAGACAATGCCACTCTTAGGTTTTTCTTTCATGTTATGTTATATTGCATTAAATTATGTCATAACTTATTGTATATTTACTAACTATTGTATATTAGTAAAATAATATATAGACATAGCATATAATTTAGAATGTTTTCACCTTATTAACATATAGTTAGCCTTTCATGCATTGGAGAAAGAAATGGCAACCCACTCCAGTGTTCTTGCCTGGAGAATTCCAGGGATAGGGGAGTCTGGTGGGCTGCCATCTTTGGGGTCGCACAGAGTCAGACATGACTGAAGTGGATTAGCAGCAGCAGCAGAGTAATAGAGATAAGACTAGCCAGAATATTGTTATTTGTTTAAAAAGAGTGTGATGTTTTTGACTTATATAATGCTGACAGTTGAATTCAGAAAAGCAAACTACATTAAATACATGTCACATTTTGTTGGAAAAATGAACAGTAGAAAATATTTGGCAGTTACTAAGCACCAAAATCACTGCAGATGGTGATTGCAGCCATGAAATTAAAAGACACTCCTTGGAAGAAAAGTTATGACCAAACTAGAGAGCATACTCAAAAGCAGAGACATTACTTTGCCGACTAAGGTTTGTCTGGTCAAGGCTATGGTTTTTCCAGTAGTCATGTATGGATGTGAGAGTTGGACTGTGAAGAAGGCTGAGTGCAGAAGAATTGATGCTTTTGAACTGTGGTGTTGGAGAAGACTCTTCAGAGCCCCTTGGACTGCAAGGAGATCCAACCAGTCCATTCTGAAGGAGATCAACCCTGGGATTTCTTTGGAAGGAATGATGCTAAAGCTGAAGCTCCAGTACTTTGGCCACTTCATGCGAAGAGTTGACTCATTGGAAAAGACTTTGATGCTGGGAGGGATTGGTGAGCAGGAAAAGAAGGGAACGACAGAAGATGAGATAGCTATATGGCATCACTGACTCGATGGATGCGAGTCTGAGTGAACTCTGAGAGTTGGTGATGGACAGGGAGGCCTGGCTCGCTGAGATTCATGGGGTCGCAAAGAGTCGGACACGACTGAATGACTGAACTAATGAATCAGATGAATGCTGCACAACTTATATTCTAGTCTTCATTTCAGTTTTATTAAGTATGCATTAGTAAAGCATTGTATAGCTGTAATATACCAGAAGTTTTATAATGCTGCATAGTTTTTCAGCATCATGCAACTGTCCACTGGAAAGTCTCTCTGACCCCAAAGCCTTCACTCTTCAAACTACAAGATGTTAACTCAAAATTGAATTTCAAATCTTGAATTGATTGTCACTGCCATCAATTTCAGTGTGTAAATTTGTAAACTATGTGTGTGTAAACTATGGAATGAAGTTCGTGACATTGTACAGGAGACAAGGATCAAGACCATCCCCATGGAAAATAAATGCAAAACAGCAAAACGGCTGTCTGGGGAATCCTTACAAATAGCTGTGAAAAGAAGAGAAGCAAAAAGCAAAGGAGAAAAGGAAAGATATAAGCATCTGAATGCAGAGCTCCAAAGAATAGCAAGAAGAGAGAAGAAAGCCTTCCTACGCGAACAATGCAAAGAAATAGAGGAAAAGAACAGAAGGGGAAAGACTAGAGATCTCTTCAAGAAAATCAGAGATACCAAGGGAACATTTCATGTAAAGATGGGCTTGATAAAGGACAGAAATGGTATGGATTTAACAGAAGCAGAAGATATTAAGAAGAGGTGGCAAGAATACACAGAAGAACTGTACAAAAAAGATCTTCATGACCTGGATAATCATGATGGTATGATCACTCATCTAGAGCCAGACATCCTGGAATGTGAGGTAAAGTGGGCCTTAAAAAGCATCACTACGAACAAAGCCAGTGGAGGTGATTGAATTCCAGTTGAGCTATTCCAAATCCTGAAAGATAATTCTGTGAAAGTGCTGCACTCAATATGCCAGCAAATCTGGAAAACTCAGCAGTGGCCACAGGACTGGAAAAGGTCAGTTTTTATTCCAATCCCAAAGAAAGGCAATACCAAAGAATGCTCAAACTATCATACAATTGCAGTCATCTCACATGCTAGTAAAGTAATGCTCAAAATTCTCCAAGCCAGGCTTCAGCAATACATGAACCATGAACTTCCAGATGTTCAAGCTCGTTTTAGAAAAGGCAGAGAAACCAGAGACCAAATTGCCAACATCTGCTGGATCATGGAAAAAGCAAGAGAGTTTCAGAAAAAAAATGGAATATGATGCTGGGAAAGTGCTGCACTCAATATGCCAGCAAATCTGGAAAATGCAGCAGTGGCCAGAGGACTGGACAAGGCCAGTTTTCATTCCAATCCCAAAGAAAGGCTCAAACTACCTCACAATTGCACTCCTCTCACATGCTAGTAAAGTAATGCTCAAAATTCTCCAAGCCAAGCTTCAGCAATATGTGAACCGTGAACTTCCAGATGTTCAAGCTTGTTTTAGAAAAGGCAGAGAAACCAGAGATCAAAGTGCTGACATCCGCTGGATCATGGAAAAAGCAAGAGAGTTCCAGAAAAACATCTATTTCTGCTTTATTGACTATGCCAAAGCCTTTGACTGTGTGGATCACAATAAACTGGGAAATTCTGAGAGAGATGGGAATACCAGACCACCTAACCTGCCTCTTGAGAAATCTGTATGCAGGTCAGGAAGCAACAGTTAGAACTGGACATGGAACAACAGACTGGTTCCAAAGAGGAAAAGCAGTATGTCAAGGCTGTATATTGTCACCCTGCTTATTTAACTTCTATGCAGAGTATATCATGAGAAACGCTGGACTGGAAGAAACACAAGCTGGAATAAAGATTGCCAGGAGAAATATCAATAACCTCAGATATGCGATGACACCACCCTTATGGCAGAAAGTGAAGAGGAACTAAAAAGCCTCTTGATGAAAGTGAAAGAGGAGAGTGAAAATGTTGGCTTGAAGCTCAGTATTCAGAAAACGAAGATCATGGCATCTGATCCCAACACTCCATGGGAAATAGATGAGGAAACAGTGGAAACAGAGTCAGACTTTATTTTGGGGGGCTCCAAAATCACTGCAGATGGTGATTGCAGCCATGAAATTAAAAGATGTTTAATCCTTGGAAGGAAAGTTATGATCAACTTAGATAGTACATTGAAAAGCAGAGATATTACTTTGCCAACAAATTCTGTCTAGTCAAGAGTATGGTTTTTCCTGTAGTCATGTATGGATATGAAAGTTTGACTGTGAAGAAAGCTAAGTGCCGAAGAATTGATGCTTTTGAACTGTGGTGTTGGAGAAGACTCTTGAGAGTCCCTTAGACTGCAAGGAGATCCAAGTAGTCCATCCTAAAAGAGATCAGCCCTGGGTGTTCATTAGAAGGAGTGATGCTGAAGCAGAAACTCCAATACTTTGGCCACCTCATGTGAAGAGTTGACTCATTGGAAAAGACCCTGATGCTGGGAGGGATTGGGGGCAGGAGGAGAAGGGGATGACAGAGGGTGAGATACCTGTGTGGCATCACTGACTTGATGGACATGAGTTTGAGTGATCTCCATGAGTTGGTGATGGACAGGGATGTTGGTGATAGACAGGGTGATGGACATGGGGTCACAAAGTGTCAGACATGACTGAGCGTCTGAACTGAACTGAACTTGATAAGTGGTGCTGGGAAAACTACTCAACCATCTGTAAAAGAATGAAACGAGAGCACTTTCTACACCATACCCAAAAATAAACTCAAAATGGAGTAAAGGGAAATGTAAGACCAAAAATTAGACAACTCTTAGAGGAAATCATAGGCAGAACATTATCTGACAGAAATCACAGCAAGATCCTCTATGACTCACATCCCAGAGTAATGGAAATAAAAACAAAAATAAACAAATGCGACCAATTAAATTTAAAAGTTTTTTGCACAATGAAGAAAACTGTAAGAAAGGTGAAAAGGCAGCATTTTGAATGGGAGAAATTAATAGGAAATGAAGCAACTGACAAGGAACTAGTCTCCAAAACATACAAGCAGCTCATGCAGCTCATTACCAGAAAAAAGTAATAACCCAATCAAAATGTGAGCCAAAGAACTAAATAGACATTTCTGCAAAGAATACATACAGATGGCTAACAAACACATGAAAAGATTCTCAACATCACTCATTATCAGCAAAATGCAAATCAAGACCACAATGAAGTATCATCTCACGCTGGTCAGAATGGCTGCCATCAAAAAGTCTACAAACAATAAAAGCTGGAAAGGATGTGGAAAAAGGGAACTCTCTTACACTATTGATGGGAATGCAAACTGGTACAGCCACCATGGAGAATGCTGTGTGATTCCTTTAAAAACTGGAAATAGAACTGCCATACAACCCAGCAATCCTACTGCTGGGCACACCCCTTGCGGAAACCACAATTTAAAGACATGTAAATCAGAGCAGGATCCTCTATGACACACCTTCCAGAATACTAGAAATAAAAGCAAAAATAAATAAATGGGACCTAAGTAAAATTAAAAGCTTCTGCACAACAAAGGAAACTATAAGCAAGGTGAAAAGAGAGCCTTTGGAATGGGAGAAAATAATAGCAAATGAAGCAACTGACAAACAACTAATCTCAAAAATATACAAGCAACTCAGGCAGCTCAATTCCAGAAAAATAAATGACCCAATCAAAAAATGGGCCAAAGAACTAAATAGATATTTCTCCAAAGAAGACATACAGATGGCTAAAAAACACATGAAAAGATGCTCAACATCACTCATTATCAGAGAAATGCAAATCAAAACCACAATGAGGTACCATTTCACACCAGTCAGAATGGCTGTGATCCAAAAGTCTACAAGCAATAAATGCTGGAGAGGGTGTAGAGAAAAGGGAACCCTCTTACACTGTTGGTGGGAGTGCAAACTAGTACAGCCACTATGGAGAACAGTGTGAAGATTCCTTAAAAAACTGAAAATAGAATTGCCTTATGATCCAGCNATTTCACACCAGTCAGAATGGCTTGATCCAAAAGTCTACAAGCAATAAATGCTGGAGAGGGTGTAGAGAAAAGGGAACCCTCTTACACTGTTGGTGGGAGTGCAAACTAGTACAGCCACTATGGAGAACAGTGTGAAGATTCCTTAAAAAACTGAAAATAGAATTGCCTTCTGACCCAGCAATCCCACTGCTGGGCATACACACTGAGGAAACCAGAACTGAAAGAGACACATGCACCCCAATGTTCATCGCAGCACTGTTTGTAATAGCCAGGACATGGAAGCAACCTAGATGTCCATCAGCAGATGAATGGATAAGAAAGCTGTGGTACATATACACAATGGAGTATTACTCAACCATTAAAAAGAATACATCTGAATCAGTTCTAATGAGGTGGATGAAACTGGAGCTGATTATACAGAGTGAAGTAAGCCAGAAAGAAAAACACCAATACAGTATACTAATGCACATATATGGAATTTAGAAAGATGGTAACAATAACCCTGTATGCGAGACAGCAAAAGAGACACAGATAGATAGAACAGTCTTTTGAACTCTGTGGCAGAGTGAGAGGGTCGGACGATTTGGGAGAATGGTATTGAAACATGTAAAATATCATATATGAAACAAATCACCAGTCCAGGTTCGATGCATGAGACAGGATGCTTGTCGCTGGTGCACTGGGATGACCCAGAGGGATAGTATGGAGAGGGAAGTGGGAGGGGAGTTCAGGATAGGGAACACGTGTACACCTGTGGCAGAGTCATGTTGATGTATGACAAAACCAAGACAATATTTTAAAGTAATTAGCCTCTAATTAAAATATATAAATTAAAAAAAAATAAACATAAAGACATGTGTATCCCACGTTCATTGCAGCACTGTTCACAATAGCTAGGACATGGAAACAACCTAGATGTCAATTGGCAGATGAATGGATAAGGAAGTTGTGGTACATATACAGAATGTAATATTACCCAGCTATAAAAAAGAGCACATCTGAGTCAGTTCTAGTGAGGTGAACCTGGAGCCTATTATACAGAGTACTGGACTGGAAGAAACACAAGCTGGAATCAAGATTGCTGGGAGAAATATCAATAACCTCAGATATGCAGATGACACCATCCTTATGGCAGAAAGTGAAGAGAAGCTAAAAAGCCTCTTGATGAAAGTGAAAGAGGATAGTGAAAATGTTGGCCTAAAGCTCAATATTCAGAAAATGAAGATCATGGCATCCAGTCCCATCACTTCATGGGAAATAGACGGGAAACAGGGGAAACAGTGACAGACTTTATTTTTCTGGGCTCCAAAATCACTGCAGATGATGACTGCAGCCACCATTAAAAGACGCTTACTCCTTGGAAGAAAAGTTATGACCAACCTAGATAGCATATTCAAAAGCAGAGACATTGCTTTGCCGACTAAAGTCTGTCTAGTCAAGGCTATGGTTTTTCCAGTAGTCATGTATGAATATGAGAATTGGACTCTAAAGAAGGCTGAGCACCGAAGAATTGATGCTTTTGAAGTGTGGTGTTGGAGAAGACTCTTGAGAGTCCCTTGGACTGCAAGGAGACCCAACAAGTCCATTTTGAAGGATCAGCCCTGGGATTTCTTTGGAAGGAATGATGCTGAAGCTGAAGCTCCAGTACTTTGGCCACCTCATGCGAAAAGTTGACTCATTGGAAATGACTCTGATGCTGGGAGGGATTGGGGGCAGGAGGAGAAGGGGATGACCAAGGATAAGATGGCTGGATGGCGTCACTGACTCCATGGGTGTGAGTCTGGGTGAACTCTGGGAGTTGGTGATGGACAGGGAGGCCTGGCATGCTGTGATTCATGGGGTCGCAAAGAGTCAGACACGACTGAGCGACTGAACTGAACTGAACTGAAATTTGGTTCACTTTGTCCTTCTTGCTATTGTTTTACAAAACCTTCTGGATTTCCATAATTTGTCTCTTTGGAGCTCTTGTACTGGGACTCCATATTTTATATTTGAGTGTCTGGATGAAAGGGACCCTCAGTGTTTCTGTGCCTTTCCTGTAGCCCTGGGGACCTCTGAGGATTTCTTCCTTGGTAAAATCCTCCTGGCAACAGTTGCTCAAAGAATTGTGAAGATTTCTCTTATTCTAGATTTGAAAAATTGGAAATACAACCAAGAACCTGGCAAAACCCAAGTACCTGTCCTTCACTGTCAAGGTTGTTTATGCAGGAAGGAGTAACTGGAATGGCTTGACTCAGCTGCATTGGAGAAGGAGAACCCAGTAACCTGAGGACAATGCAACTAGCAGACACAAAAGAACTGCCAAAGCCAATGACTTTTCCAAGTCCAGCTGGTCCACACTTGATTCTGCATCATCATGCTACCAAATTGGTGATCAGACCCTTGTGCCAGGGTATCAGGGAAGTTCTTATTCTGATTATATTTGTACAGTCATTAACAAAATGGATACTGAGTCTGGAAGAGCGCAAGCTTTATTCAATGACCAAAGAATAAAGAGGGACTTCCCAAGTGGTCCAGTGGTGAAGAATCTACCTACCAATGCAGGAGACTCAAGAGACATGGGTTTGATGCTTGGGTCAGGAAGATCCCCTGGAGGAAGAAATGGCAAACCACTTCAGTATTTGCCTGGGAAAATTCCATAGACAGAGGAGCCTGGCAGGCCCCAGTTCATAGGGTCTTAAAAGAGTAGAACACTACTGAATAAACATGTACATCACTGAAAGAATAGGAAAACAGGAACCTAGTTCATAAGTCAACTCTGCAACCCAAGTTGAGCTGTGACACCAAAATTACAGGAGGGTCAGGGAGGGAATCTGAATCAGTGGGAGCAATATTCATGAGTTATCTGAGAACACGTGTGTGGTTTGGGCCTGGAATGAAGGTAACAATTCGTTTTAGTACTTTTGTGGGCTTTTCTGGTTGTTGTCATGGCAACTGGCAACTGTCAAGGCTGAGTGTGTGTGTCACTTAGCTAATGTATTACAATGAGTGTATAATGAGGCTCAAGGTTCCCTGGAAGTCAGGTGTTCTGCAGTCTTGGGCTTTATTGATTTTAACAGGTTCTTCTTCTTCTTTTTTTATTTTCCCTTTGCAGCTTCTTCCTGAAACTTATATGAGTAATTGGTTTCTGTTCTGAGGTGGGGCAGGAATATAATGGGAGCAACCTTGGTAACAATCCCTCCTGAGCACACTCTTTCCTCAGTACAAATGATGTAGAATGTTACACGAAGACTTGAGGTCACAAGATTTCTGCATGCAAGAGCTGAGTGTGTGGTGCTTCTGCAAGCTTTCGATCCTTGTGGAAAGTGAAGTTAACTTAGAGGCAGTGTGAACCACTGAAACCTGTTTGGGGCAGGTGGACATTTGCAGGACATACTTAGAATTCAAATTGAAAAACATAAGTATATACAGTTTTCAAAATACATCATGTCACTGAGGAGCATGTGCATTTTTGCTAATTTATGAGTCTACCTCTCCTTCTTCCTGAGAAGTGTTTTGGGCTGGACCAGGTCCTGTTCACTGCTCTACTCTACAGAGTTTCTCACTATTTTCTTCCACTTAAATTATTGTCTTTTCTCAGACTACTTGAAGTTATATGTGGGTGCTTTTCACTTTGTTGATCTATTTTTCTAATAACTTAAAAAAATTATTTCATTTTACTCCACTACCTAGTAACAATCTCAATTTTTCCATTACCCTGGAAACTGCACCTACACTGAAGTCATTTGCAAATTACAAGCTTTTGCAGTACACTTGCTTGGGCACACAGATGAAGATATTTTTGACATCATGAAGGCATAAACATTGCCTTCATTGCCAAACTACTTAAAGCTATAGTCACTTAAGCTGTAGGAACCTACTACTTAAGGCAATGACCCTCCCACTTTAGATGTTGAGATCCTAAGGCAATGATGATAGTGTAAAGTAAGCCTTGACAACAGGTTTTCCTCACCCTTTATTGAAATTCAAGTGCCCAACTTAAGCTTGATTGCCAGAATATCCATTTCAAGGAGCCATCCAATTCAAAGACCTTGGCTATCTCCAACAAATACACTGTCAGCCACAAGATTAGATAAATAGCCAGGCCATGACTTCCACTGAGGTTTCTTTGTTTTTGAGCTCTGGATCTCTGTCAGTAAATCACTGGGCTACTTCCTTTTGCCTCTTTCTATGGCAGAAGTAAAGAGGAACTAAAAAGTGAAAGAGGAGAGTGAAAAAGTTGTTGAAAACTAAGATCATGGCATCTGGTCCCATCACTTCATGGGAAATAGATGGGGAAACAGTGGAAACAGTGTCAGAATTTATTTTGGGGGGCTCCAAAATGAACTGAATGCTTTATATTTCTGCACTTACCTTTCAAGTTCACCAATAAATTCTGAAAGAGATGAGAATAATGACAACCTGACCTGCCTCTTGAGAAACCTATATGCAGGTCAGGAAGCAACAGTTAGAACTGGACATGGAACAACAGACTGGTTGCAAATAGCAAAAGAAGTACATCAAAGCTGTATATTGTCACCCTGCTTATTTAACTTGTATGCAGAGTACCTCATGAGAAATGCTGGACTAGAAGAAGCACAAAATGGAATCAAGATTGCTGGGAGAAATATCAATAACCTCAGATATGCAGATGAAACCACCCTTATGGATGAAAGCAAAGATGAACTAAAGAGCCTCTTGATGAAAGTGAAAGAGGAGATTGAAAAAGTTGGCTTAAAGCTCAACATTCAGAAAACTAAGATCATGGCATCTGGTCCCATCACTTCATGGGAAATAGATGGGGAAACAGTGGAAACAGTGGCAGACTTTATTTTTTGGGCTTCAAAATCACTGCAGCCATGCTGGTGACTACAGCCATGAAATTAACAGATGCTTACTCCTTGGAAGGAAAGTTATGACCAATCTAGATAGCATATTCAAAAGCAGAGATATTACTTTGCCAACAAAGGTCCATCTAGTCAAAGCTCTGGTTTTTCCAGTGGTCATGTATGGATGTGATAGTTGGACTGTGAAGAAAGCTGAGCACTGAAGAATTGATGCTTTTGAACTGTGGTGTTGGAGAAGACTCGAGAGTCCCTTGAACTGCAAGGAGATCCAACCAGCCCATCCTAAAGGAGACCATTCCTGGGTGTTCATTGGAAGGACTGATGCTGATGCTGAAACTCCAATACTTTGTCCACCTCATGCAAAGACCCTGATGCGGGAGGGATTGAGGGCTGGAGGAGAAGGGGACAACATAGCATGAGATGGTTGGATGGCATCACCGACTCGATGCACATGAGTTTGGGTCAAGTCCGGGAGTTGGTGATGAACAAGGAGGCCTGGCTTGCTGCGATTCATGGAGTCACAAAGAGTCAGACACAACTAAGCAACTGAACTGAGCTGATGCTGTAAATTCCTGCTCTTATGTTTCAAGTTCATCAATAAAGAGTGAGACTTCATCACCCTAGGTCCTCACACTGGACCCAGGTAAAAGCAGCATTCAACCCCCCAATTCTCTCCCATATCTCTCCCCTGAGACCTCCTCATGTGTGACCACTTGCAATTTCCAGGTTTTATAAGCTAAGCTATATGTCTTTATTATATATATCTTTATTTTATCAATGATTCTTAATGTCTATAGATGTAGGGTTTCTTTTCTCTCTTTTATTTATTTTTGCCTTGGAATTGCAGGATCTTAGTTCCCTCACCAGGGATCAGAACCCACATTCTCAGGAGCAGAGTAGAAGGACAAAGTCTTAACCACCAGAACCCCAAGGAATTCACAGAAGGGTGTCTTGAAATCACAGTATAATCCACAAGGGCTGATCCAACCACAGTATAGTTTACTGATAGACAATTATCATGGAAATAGGAGTCGGGGCTTTGGGAGATGCATAAATCCTAAGCCCTCATAAGTGAGCTTAATGTCCTTATAAAAGATACACCAGAGAGCCTTCTGTCCCTTTCTACACTGTGAGAGAGAGCACAAAGGCTATGAACAGCTTTCATCAGACCACAGCCACCTTTGACACAGGAGGTAAGTGGGCAGGGCACAATCTTTAAGTGAATGACAGCCATAGGACTTGACAAAATGTGGATACAACCAATTAGGCCCAGGAAGATGAAATATTCAACTTCTAGTCAACCTTGAGCCTCAATATACACTGATTTGGATATATAAGAGTAAGCTAATAACACCTTAGCACATCCTTAGCACCATGACAATTCCAAGGCTTACTATAAAGATCACAAAGTGGGCAGTGACCCAATTTCTGGAAGTCTCCACCCCTTCTCCGAAATAATTGCAATAATCTTTCCTCGCATTAGCCTATTAAATTCTTCAGCACATAAAAACTAACCACACAAAATTTTGAGGGTACTATTGCCTTCTGAGATGGCTTACACTCTGCTTGTGGAGTGTTTTCTTTCTACATAAATTCACTTGTTTTTTTTTTAATTTTTATTTTTACTTTATTTTACTTTACAATACTGTATTGGTTTTGCCATACATTGACACAGGGATGATCCAGAGAGATGAAATGGGGTGGAATGTGGGAGGGGGGTTCAGGATTGGGAACTCATGTACAACTGTGGCGGATTCATGTCAATGTATAAATTCACTTCTTACCAATCACTTTGTCTCTTGCTGACTTCTTTCTGCCAGGTGACATCAATAACTTTAGCTTCATTAGGTTCTACAACTTGGTGTGAACTCAGTTAAAAGACTGTGGTTTCAAATCCTAACCTGGATTTTGTCTAGATTTGAGTTCAGACCTATGAGTTCAAGTCCTAATCAGAGATGCACAGTTTCAGCTTGGTACCTTGATCTTGGACATTCAACCTCACAAAGATTCAAGTGAGAAATATATTTGTGTTTTTTATCAGCTACCTGGTCCATGGCATTTTCTCATAGCAGCCTGATAAGTCTAAGACATTTATGCTTTCACTACCTACTGATTTTATCAGATTAGAATGCAAAAGTCCTCCTTATAGCCAGTCTTGCAAAATCTCTCATTTTCCATTCCTTTGGGTGAGATTATGTGTTTCCTTTAGTTTCTGTGAAATAAAATCTATATTTAATTGCAAGACAAGAAAAATTTAAACATAAAAGTTTTTTCAGTCCTTTGGCTCCCTCTGTCCACACCATGTATTGTGTATCTGCTGTATGCAACCACGAGACCTCCCCCATTTGTAGAAATATTTACTCAAACATAAGGTAGCATTCTCCTAGCATCAAGACAGCTGCTTAAAAAAATAGCATTCTTCCTGATTGTCTAAGGGGAGACATGACCTACCAAGATGACATTAAATCTGGATTATGTAAACTGTCAATAATACATCATTTCATATTTAGCCTTCTTTCTCCAAAAACTTATATAACTGTGCCTTGATTTCTAATGAGCAGAACAATTCTGAGAGCTTTCTAAGATGCCCTTCCCAGGTTGTAATCCTCAAATTTGGCTCAAGTAAGATTTTCCATTTCTTTCTTATATCAACTGATTAATTTTTGTTGACACTTCCTACTCTAGACATTCAGATAGAAAAAATCACAATTATATAACTCTAATTCTAGAGTACAAATACATTTTTTTCAATTTGAAAACAAATGCTTTAGACACTAGAAATGGAGTAGAAAATTGGCAGCAACTCACACATCTTACTTTTCCTGTTTTACCACTTTTTCCCTTCCTCCTAACAGTATTATTAAAATGTGCCTACCTTTACAGCTGACTTCTTTTGAACTGTGGTGCTGGAGAAGATTCTTGAGAGTCCCTTGGACTACACGGAAATCAAACCATCCAGTCCAATAGGAAATCAACACTGAATATTCATTGAAATGACTGAGGCTGAAACTGAAGCTCCAATGCTTTGGCCACCTGATATGAAGGACCAAATCATTGGAAAAGACTCTGATACTGGGAAAGAGAGAAGGCAGGAGGAGAAGGGGACAACAGAGGATAAGATGATTGGATGGCATCACCAACTCAATCGACATGAGTTTTATCACACTCCAAGAGACAGTAAAGAACAAGAAAGACTGGAATGTGGTAGTCCATGGGATTGCAAAGAGTTGGACCTAAGTGAATTAACAACAGCAAACTTAACCTACCACCTTAAGAAATTGAAACAAAGTGATAAATTAAACATAAGCAAGAAAAGAATGAAACGAAGATTCAGTTCAGTTCAGTCCAGTAGCTCAGTCGTGTCCGACTCTTTGCGACCCCATGAATCGCAGCACACCAGGCCTCCCTGTCCATCACCAACTCCCAGAGTCTACTCAAACTATGTCCATCGAGTCGGTGATGCCCTCCAGCCATCTCATCCTCTGTCGTCCCCTTCTCCTCCTGCCCCCAGTCCCTCCCAGCATCAAGGTCTTTTCCAATGAGTCAACTCCTCACATGAGGTGGCCAAAGTACTGGAGTTTCAGCTTTAGCGTCATTCCTTCCAAAGAAATCCCAGGGTTGATCTCTTTCAAAATGCAGTGGTTGGATCTCCTTGCAATCCAAGAAACTCTCAAGAGTCTTCTCCAACACCACAGTTCAAAAGCATCAATTCTTCAGTGCTCAGCTTTCTTTACAGTCCAACTGTCACATCCATACATGGCTAGTGGAAAAACCATAGGCTTGACTAGATGGACTTTGTTGGCCAAGTAATGTCTCTGCTTTTTAATATGCTATCTAGGTTGGTCATAGCTTTCCTTCCAAGGAGTGTGTGTGTGTGTGTGTGTGTGTGTGTGTTTTAATTTCATGGCTGCAGTCACCATCTGCAGTGATTTTGAAGCTCCCCAAAATAAAGTCTGTTATTGTTTCCACTGTTTCCCCATCTATTTCCCATGAAGTGATGGGACCAGATGCTTTGATCTTAGTTTTCTGAATGTTGAGCTTTAAGCCACCTTTTTCACTCTCCTCTTTCACTTTCATCGAGAGGCTCTTTAGTTCATCTTCAGTTTCATCCATAAGGGTGGTGTCATCTGCATATCTGAGGTTATTGATATTTCTCCCAGCAATCTTGATTCCAGCTTGTGCTTCTTCCAGCCCTGCATTCCTCATGATGTACTCTGCATATACGTTAAATAAGCAGGGTGACAATATGCAGCCTTGACATACTCCTTTCCCGATTTGGAACCAGTCTATTGTTCCATGTCCAGTTCTAACTGTTGCTTCCTGACCTGCATACAGGTTTTTTAAGAGGCAGATCAGGTGGCCTGGTATTCCCATCTCTTTCAGAATTTTCCACAGTTTGTTGTGATCCACACAGTCAAGTATAGTCTAGCTGAATTTACTATTTAAATATATATATATATATATATGCTCAAGAACATCAGTGGAATGTGAAAGTCTATATTTTATCACAGAGGTGACTGAACTTCTAACAGCACTAATAAATTATCATCCCTACTGTAAAAAGGAATTAAAAAAAAACTTATAACCATTTAATTGTACTATCATATTTATCATCACCACCATAATTTTAGACACAATTTCTAATTTATTCTTAGATGGCAGAATTTTATTTTTGATTGTGCTCTTTTTTGTTAGCCTCAACTTCAAAGAAATACTGATTTTAACATTTAGTCATTCAACATTTGTCCAAAACATATAGTGTTCCTCTGCTGTAGACTTTAAGCATTTCATGCTAATCCTTTATCTGCTTTCTGCAGAGATATATTTTTAAAGATGTTAACTAGTTATTTTTTTGTACACTCTGAAATATAACTTTATGAAAAGGATGGCATTACACTTTGATAATTTTCCCAAGATTTATCCTTTATTCCTTATGTATAGAAATTTGAAGAAGATGACTTTTTATATTCCCTCTATTTTAGGGAACCATTTTAGGATTAAGGAAGGAGCATTTATATAATTACACTGTAATGATTTCAGTATTATTGAGTGAATGCAGTCATGTCTGCTTGCATAGACTGGTAAATTATCTCATAGGAGATCATAGAAAAGCAATTTGGGGTTAACACACAATGTCATGGTGAATCTATTTTCAACAAGATGGCTCATATATATTCAGCTTCATCACAGCTAACCATCCAATATCATACCCTAATCTTGTTTGGAGTTAACTTATCCAAGTGGCATCACAAAGAATACTTATTTCCACTATGCTTTTTTCATAAACTGCAAGCTTTCTCTCACACTGACTTTGGTTATAAGCATAAATCCATTTATACAAAGATTGTTTCTTCCCATCAGTCTTTTTCATTTTAACAGTTGTTTTAGCTAAAGTTAATACCAGTAGCTCACTTTTGAACTCTAATACAATTGTTTTAGCCATCTGAGAGGAAAATTTTATTAATTAACAACCAGTTCAGCTTGCAAAATTCATCAAGTTCACTGCCTCTAAGATGGAAACTTTCAATATATAATGAAATTCCTGTGGAGAAATACATCAGAAACAGCTTTTACATCATGCCCATTGCAACAGTGACTACAAAATCTACTTTGCTTTTTGTATTTTTCACAGATGAATGATATACAGACTGCAATTTATTTGTAAAGATTTATTGAGTTTATTGGATGCTTAACTCTGTTGGCGTTCATCTCACTCAGAGAATCATTAGAGGCAAGGAGTGTTGCTATGCATGTTTACATTATCATTCTGAAAAATGTAATTATCACCTAGAAGAAAACAGTGAAAAATTGCAGCTTCTGCCTTTACTGTTTAAAGTATCCCTTAGATATTGTTTAAAGGTCACCTTGGATATCTGTTTGAGAAAAAAAAATCAAAATGAAAATGTTGTATAGGAAATTTGATCTTATTTATGTCAATTTTCATCTAGCATCCTATTTGTGTAAGATTTTATCTCTATTTTAATACAGTTCTTTCAAGCACAGCAACAGCAAAACTCTACATTATCTCACTTATATATTATATATCATAGGATCCATCAAAATTTCAGAAATCCATAAACAGTCTATAAAATCCATAAAATTTGAAAACCACTTCTTATATTTGAGATATTATAGCATATTTTAAAGATAATAAAAATTGAATCATATATATATTTTCTTATCATTACAAAATGATAATTAATTGATGTCCATCACTAGATAATTCTTCAAAGTTACTTTTAATTTTTACTATGTATTATTTTATTTTAAATTTAATTTCACAAACTAGTAAAACCTAGAAGAGTATATGAAAATATTTTTTCATTTTAATTTTTATAAGATAGGATTCTACTTTTGAGCAATCACTGTAATAGTGATACTGTTTCTACTTATATTTCCTCTAACATTTGTATTTTTCCTATATTTTTTTTTCCTTAAGGCCACACTACTTTTGAAATTATACCATGAAAAATGTGCAAGCATAGCATTTCCAGAATGATTTTTCTGACACTTGCTCCCTCTCCTTCTCACTTCTGGTTAATGATCCTTCTTCATCTATATGACAATCACAAAAGTAGTGACTTGCATGGTTTCCATTTCTGCCCCTGCCACAGCTTTCCAAGACTTTTTCTGAGCCTCCTCATTCCTGTCCACCCAGTGGATAATCCAAAATGGGCATCTGACCAGAGATTAATTAACCAACTACTTCAAGTAAGCTGTGGAATCAAACTGAAAGAAAGAAAAAAGCCATCCTCTTTAGGACATTATTCTCTTTTTTAAATTGTAGTTAAGATCTCCCACTGTTCTTGGACCCGTGTTTTCAGATATAACATGTTAAAACAGTTTCTCTACCTCCAATTCTTTTTTCTTTTTTTTTAATAACGAAGCATATATTAATTGAGATATAGTTGACATGTACAATGTTATATTAGTTTCAAGAATACAACATTGTGATTCACAATTTTTAAACGTTGCACACCATTTAAAGTTGTTATAAAATATTGGCTATATTCCCTGTGCTACACAATATATCTTTGTAGCATAACTAATTTTTATATAAGTTTGTCCTCTTAATCTCCTACTCCTACATTTCCCCCACACACACCAAACCTTCCATACTGGTAAACACTAGTTTGTTCTCTATATGTGTCTGTCTGAGTTTTGTTATGTTCATTTGTCTTATTTTTTAGATTCTTCATATAAGTGATAATATAGAGTATTTCTCTTTCTCTGACTTATTTAATTAAGTATAATAATTTCCAGGTCCATTCAGGGTCTTTCAAGTGGGAGAATTTCATTCTTTTTCATGTCTATTTATTCCCATAAATAGATAGATCAGTTCAGTTCAGTTCAGTCACTCAGTCGTGTCCGACTCTGCGACCCCATGAATCGCAGCACGCCAGGTCTCCCTGTACATCACCAACTCCCGGAGTTCACCCAGACTCACGTCCATCAAGTCCGTGATGCCATCCAGCCATCTCATCCTTGGTCGTCCCCTTCTCCTCCTGCCTCCAATCCCTCCCAGCATCAGGGTCTTTTCCAATGAGTCAACCCTTCGCAGAAGGTGGCCAAAGTACTGGAGCTTCAGTTTTAGCATCATTCCTTCCAAAGAAATCCCAGGGTTGATCTCCTTCAGAATGGACGGGTTGGATCTCCTTGTAGTCCAAGGGACTCTCAAGCGTCTTCTCCAACACCACAGTTCAAAAGCATCAATTCTTCTGCGCTCAGCCTTCTTCACAGTTCAACTCTCACATCCATACATGACCACAGGAAAAACCATAGCCTTGACTAGACGGACCTTAGTCGGCAAAGTAATGTCTCTGCTTTTGAATATACTA
>SJXQ01006578.1:84245-138595 GCA_006408695.1 Aepyceros melampus
GGAGGCCTTACAAATAGCTGTGAAAAGAAGAGAGGCAAAAAGCAAAGGAGAAAAGGAAAGATATAAGCATCTGAATGCAGAGTTCCAAAGAATAGCAAGAAGAGATAAGAAAGCCTTCTTCAGCAATCAATGCAAAGAAATAGAGGAAAAGAACAGAAGGGGAAAGACTAGAGATCTCTTCAAGAAAATTAGAGATACCAAGGGAACATTTCATACAAAAATGGGCTCGATAAAGGACAGAAATGGTCTGGACCTAACAGAAGCAGAAGATATTAAGAGGTGGCAAGAATACACGGAAGAACTGTACAAAGAAGATAGTCACGACCCAGATAATCATGATGATGTGATGACTAATTTAGAGCCAGATATCTTGGAATGTGAAGTCAAGTGGGCCTTAGAAAGCATCACTACGAACAAAGCTAGTGGAGGTGATGGAATTCCAGTTGAGCTGTTTCAAATCCTGAAAGATGATGCTGTGAAAGTTCTACACTCAATATGCCAGCAAATCTGGGAAACTCAGCAGTGGCCACAGGACTGGAAAAGGTCAGTTTTCCTTCCAATCCCAAAGAAAGGCAATGCCAAAGAATGCTCAAACTACCACACAATTGCACTCATCTCACATGCTAGTAAAGTAATGCTCAAAATTCTCCAAGCCAGACTTCAGCAATACATGAACTATGAACTCCCTGATGTTCAAGCTGGTTTTAGAAAAGGCAGAGGAACAAGAGGTCAAATTGCCAACATCCACTGGATTATGGAAAAAGCAAGAGTTCCAGAAAAAACATTTATTTCTGCTTTATTGTCCATGCCAAAGCCTTTGACTGTGTGGATCACAATAAACTGTGGAAAATTCTGAGAGAGATGGGAATACCAGACCATCAACCTGCCTCTTGAGAAATCTGTACGCAGGTCAGGAAGCAACAGTTAGAACTGGACATGGAACAGACTGGTTCCAAATAGGAAAAGGAGTACGTCAAGGATGTATATTGTCACCCTGCTTATTTAACTTATATGCAGAGTACATCATGAGAAACGCTCTACTGGATGAAGCACAAGCTGGAATCAAGATTGCCGGGAGAAATATCAGTCACCTCAGATATGCAGATGACACCACCATTATGGCAGAAAGTGAGGAGGAGCTAAAAAGCCTCTTGTTGAAAGTGAAATAGGAGAGTGCAAAAGTTGTCTTAAAGCTCAACATTCAGAAAACGAAGATCATGGCATCTGGTCCCATCACTTCATGGAAATAGGTGGAGAAACAGTAGAAACAGTGTCAGACTTTATTTTTTGGGGGGCTCCAAAATCACTGCAGATGGTGACTGCAGCCATGAAATTGAAAGATGCTTACTCCTTGGAAGAAGAGTTATGACCAACCTAGATAGCATATTCAAAAGCAGAGACATTACTTTGCCGACTAAGGTCCGTCTAGTCAAGGCTATGGTTTTTCCTGTCGTCATGTATGGATGTGAGAGTTGGACTGTGAAGAAGGCTGAGCGCCAAAGAATTGATGCCTTCGAACTGTGGTGTTGGAGAAGACTCTTGAGAGTCTCTTGGACTGCAAGGAGATCCAACCAGTCCATTCTGAAGGAGATCAACTCTGAGATTTCTTTGGAAGGAATGATGAGAAAGCTGAAACTCCAGTACTTTGGCCACCTCATGCAAGGAGTGACTCATTGGAAAACACTCTGATGCTGGGAGGGATTGGAGGCAGGAGGAGAAGGGGACGACCGAGGATGAGATGGCTGGATGGCATCACTGACTCAATGGATGAGAGTCTGTGTGAACTCCGGGGGATGGTAATGGACAGAGAGGCATAGCATACTGCGATTCATGAGGTCGCAAAGAGTCGGACAGGACTGAGCGACTGAACTGACCTGAAATGAACTGTGACAACATACAGTAGATCATATTTACTGTAAAACATGAAAAGTCAAGCATGTGAAATGAGATATTTATTTTAAAAATAAATTATGAAAAACAAAAGAAATTCAAGTAAGTAAAAATTAAAGTGTAAAATGAAAGGAGAAGCAAACATCTGTTATCAATAAAAACCTGTTATGTTGAAAAAGGTGAGTAATAGAGAAATGCTACTGAGGAATGTCATCAAGGAAAGGGAAAAAGAATGTGCAAATTTGAATGAAAAAATAAGAGGTGCATGGGTACAGTTGGATTATTTTTTTCATTGAAATATGATACCTTCTACTTCTGCTTTGTTGATTATGCTAAGTTTTGACTGTGTGGATCACAACAAATTGTGGGAAATTCTTAAAGAGATGGGAATAGCAGACCACCTTTCGTGCCTCCTGAGATATCTATGTACAAGTCAAGAAGCAAAAGTTAGAATGATACATGGAACAAGAGACTAGTTCCAAATCAGGAAAGGAGTATGTCAAGGCTGTATATTATCACCTCGCTTATTTAACTTATATGCAGAATGTGTTATGTGACCTGTGATGCATGGACCTAACAGAAGCAGATGATATTAACACAAGTTGGCAAGAATACACAGCAGAACTATTAAAAAAAAAAAAAAATTCATGACCCAGATATCTGATGATGTGATCATTTGCCTAGAGCCAAACTTCCTAGAATGTAGTCAAGTGGGCCTTAGGAAGCATCACTACGAACAAAACAAGAGGAAGTGATGGAATTCCAGTTGACCTATTTCAAATCCAAAAAGATGATGCTTGAAAGTGCTGCACTCAATATGCCAGCAAATTTGGAAAATGCAGCAGTGGCCAGAGGCCTGAAAAGTTCTGTTTTCAATCCAATCCCAAAGAAAGGCAATGCCAAAGAATGCTCAAACTACCACACAATTGCACTCATCTCACATGCTAGCAAAGTAATCCTCAAAATTCTCCAAGCCAGGGTTCAACAGTATATGTACTGTTAACTTCCATATGTTCAAGCTGGATTTAGAAAAGGTAGAGGAAACAGAGTTCAAATTGCCAACATCTGTTGAATCATCAAAAAAGCAAGAGAGTTCCAGGAAAACACTTATTTCTGCTTTATTGACTATGCCAAAACTTAAGACTGTGTGGGTCATAACAAACTATGGAAAATTCTTAAGAGATGGGAATACCAGGCCTCCTTAACTGCCTCTTAAGAAATCTGTATGCAGGTCAAGAAGCAAGAGTTAGAACTGGGCATGGAACAATGGACTGATTCTAAACCCAGAAAGGACTACATCAAGGCTGTATATTATCACCCGGCTTATTTAACTTATATGCAGTCAGTTCAGTTCAGTTGCTCAGTTGTGTCCAACTTTTTGCAACCTAATGAATCACAGCACGCCAGGCCCTCCCATCACCAACTCCTGGAGTTTACTCAGACTCAGGTCCATCGAGTCAGTGATACTATCCAACCATCTCATCCTCTGTCGTCCCCTTTTCCTCCTGCCCCCAATCCCTCCCAGCATCACAGTCTTTTCCAATGAGTCAACTCTTCGCATGAGGTGGCAAAAATACTGGAGTTTCAGCTTTAGCATCAGTTCTTCCAAAGAACACCCAAGACTGATCTCCTTTAGAATGGACTGGTTGGATCTCCTTGCAGTCCAAGGGACTCTCAAGAGTCTTCTCCAACACCACAGTTCAAAAGCATCAATTCTTCAGCTCTCAGCTTTCTTCACAGTCCAACTCTCATATCCATACATGCCCACTGGAAAAACCATAGCCTTGACTAGATGGACCTTTGTTGGCAAAGTAGTATCTTGCTTTTGAATATGATATCTAGGTTTATCATAAGTTTCCTTCCAAGGAGTAAGTGTCTTTTAATTTCATGCCATGACATTATGGCATGATGTATATGCAGAGTACATCATGCCAAATGCCGGGCTGGATGAAACACTGGCTGGAATCAAGCATAGGCTGGAATTAAGATTGTCAGGAAAAATATTAATAACCTCAGACATGCAGATGATACCACCCTATGACAGAAGTGAAGAGGAACTGAAGAGCCTCTTGATGAAGGTGAAAGAGGAGAGTGAAAAACCTGGTTTAAAACTCAACATTGAAAAAATGAAGATCATGGCATCTGGTCCCAATAGTTCAGTTCAGTTCAGTCACTCAGTCATGTCAGACTCTTTGCGACACCATGAATGGCAGCACCGCAGGCCTCCCTGTCCATCACTAACTCCCAGAGTTCACTCAAACTCATGTTTGAATCTCCTTGCAGTACAAGGGATTCTCAGGAGTCTTCTCCAACACCACAGTTCAAAAGCATCTATTCTCAGCACTCAGCTTTCTTCACAGTCCAACTCATGTCCATACATGACTACTGGAAAAACCATAGCATTGACTAGACAGATCTTTGTTGGCAAAGTAATGTTTCTGCTTTTCAATATGCTATCTAGGTTGGTGATAACTTTCCTCCCAAGGAGCAAGTGTCTTTTTATTTCATGGCTGCAGTCACCATCTGCTGTGATTTCATGATCTTCGTTTTCTGAAAGTTGGCTTTAAGCCAACTTTTTCACTCTCATCTTTCACTTTCATCAAGAGGCTTTTTAGTTCCCCTTCTCTGCCATAAGAGTGGTGCCATCTGCAATCTGAGGTTATTGATATTTTTCCTGGCAATCTTGATTCCAGGTTGTGCTTCTTCCAACCCAGCTTTTTTCATGATGTACTCTACATATAAGTTTAATTAGCAGGGTGACAATATACAGCCTTGACATACTCCTTTTGGCAAATAGATGGGTTAACAATGGAAACAGTTAGAGACTTTATTTTCTTGGGCTCAAAGTCACTGCAGATGGAATTGAATCACTGCAGCCATGAAATTAAAAGATGCTTGCTCTTTGGAAGAAAAGCTATGATCAACCTAGACAATATATTAAAAAGCAGAGACATTACATTACTGACAAAGGTCTGTCTAGTCAATGCTATGGTTTCTCCAGTAGTCATATATGGATATGAAATCTGAACCATAAAGAAAGCTGAGCACCAAAGAACTGATGCTTTTGAACTGTGGTGTTGGAGAAGACCCTTGAGAATCCCTTGGACTGCAAGGAGATCAATCCAGTCAATCCTAAATCAGTCCTGAATATTCACTGGAAAGATTGTTACTAAAACTCCAATACTTTGGCCACCTGATGTGAAGAGCTAACTCATTGCAAAAGATCCCGATATGAGAAAGACTGAAGGCAGGAGGAGAAGGGGACAACAGAGGATGTGATGTATGGATGCCATCAGCGACTCAATGGACATGAGTTTTAGCAAGGTCTGGGAGTTGGTTATGGACAGGGAAGCCTGGTGTGCTGTAGTCCATGGGGTCACAAAGATTTGGACATAGGAGTCACTGAACTGAACTGAACATCTTTATACCAATAAATGTAAAAACAATATTATACATGCAACTGTATAAAAATATGTGAATGACCAAGTAAAAAAGCAATGATGTTTTTCTTTTCCTAATGTGTTAAAATTTGAAGGGCATTATAAATATTTTCTGTGAATATGGTTTCAGTGTCTCTGCCCTCTGATGCCCTCTTGCAGCACCTAGCGTCTTACTTGGGTTTCTCTTACCTTGGATGTGGGGTATCTCCTCACAGCTGCTCCAGCAAAGCACAGCTGCTGCTGCTTACCTTGGACGAGGGGTGTCTCCTCACCACTGACCCTCCTGACCTTGAACGTGGAATAGCTCCTCTAGGCCCTCCTGCACCCGCACAGCCAATGCTCCTTGGGCGTGGGGTTACTCCTCTTGGCTGCCACCCCTGGCCTCGGGCTTGGGACAGCTCCTTTCGGCTGCGCTAAGTGCACCGTTGCAGCCTCCTGCGCTAATCACACTAGGACCACAGCCTTGTCTAACTAAATGAAACCAAGCCATGCCCGTGAGGCCACCCAAGAGAGGCAGGTCATGATGGAGAGGTCTGACAGAATGTGGCCCACTGGAGAAGGCAATGGCAAACCACTTCAGTATTCTTGCCTTGAGAACCCTATGAACAGTATGAAAAGGCAAAATGATAGGATACTGAAAGAGGAACTCCCCAGGTCAGTAGGTGCCCAACATGCTACTGGAGGTCAGTGGAGAAATAACCCCAGAAAGAATGAAGGGATGGAGCCAAAGCAAAAAAAATACCCAGTTGTGGATGTGACTGGTGATAGAAGCAAGATCTGATGCTGTAAAGAGCAATATTGCATAGGAACCTGGAATATCAGGTCCATGAATCAAGGCAAATTGGAAGTGGTCAAACAGGAGATGGCAAGAGTGAACGTTGACATTCTAGGAATCAGCGAACTAAAATGGACTGGATTGGGTAAATTTAACTCAGATGACTATTGTATCTACTACTGTGGGCAGGAATCCCTCAGAAGAAATGGAGTAGCCATCATGGTCAACAAAAGAGTCCAAAATGCAGTATTTGGATGCAATCTCAAAAATGATAGAATGATCTCTGTTTGTTTCCAAGGCAAACCATTCAGTATCACAATAATCCAAGTCTATGACCCAACCAGCAACACTGAAGAAGCTGAAGTGGAACAGTTCTATGAAGACCAGTTAGAGCTGAACATGGAACAACAGACTGGTTCCAAATAGGAAAAGGAGTATGTCAAGGCTGTATATTGTCACCCTGCTTATTTAACTTATCTGCAGAGTACATCATGAGAAATGCTGGGTTAGAAGAAGCACAAACTGGAATCAAGATTGCCGGGAGAAGTATCAATAACCTCAGATATGCAGATGACACCACCTTTATGGCAGAAAGTGAAGAGGAACTCAAAAGCCTCTTGATGAAATTGAAAGTGGAGAGTGAAAAAGTTAGCTTAAAGCGCAATATTCAGAAACGAAGATCATGACATCTGGTCCCATCACTTCATGGGAAATAGATGGGGAAACAGTGGAAACAGTGTTAGACTTTATATTTGGGGGGGCTCCACAATCACTGCAGATGGTGATTGCAGCCATAAAATTAAAAGATGCTTACCCCTTGGAAAGAAAGTTATGACAAACCTAGATAGCATATTCAAAAGCAGAGATACTACTTTGCGAACAAAGGTCCATCTATTCAAGGCTATGGTTTTTCCTGTGGTCATGTATAGCTGTGAGAGTTGGACTGTGAAGAAAGCTGAGAGCTGAAGAATTGATGCTTTTGAACTGTGGTGTTGGAGAAGACTCTTGAGAGTCCCTTGGACTGCAAGAAGATCCAACCAGTCCATTCTAAAAATCAGCCCTGGGATTTCTTTGGAAGGACTGATGCTAAAGCTAAAACTCTAGTACTTTTGCCACCTCATGCGAAGAGTTGACTCATTGGAAAAGACTGTGATGCTGGGAGGGATTGGGGGCAGGAGGAAAAGGGGACGACCGAGGATGAGATGGCTGGATGGCATCACGGACTCAATGGACGTGAGTCTGAGTGAACTCTGGGAGTTGGTGATGGACAGGGAGGCCTGGCGTGCTGTGATTCATGGGGTCGCAAAGAGTTGGACACGACTGAACGACTGAACTGAACTGAACAAATATTTTAGGCAACTATTAATATAAGACAAATATCTTAAATAAAATGCAATAGTTTATACTTGGTTATTTATTCAAATCATTGTTATTCAAGGAAAGTTTTAAGCTTCTTGTTGACAACTTGGAGTTGCCAGCATTCTGGTAGATCTTATAAGAGAATAATTTAAATAAAGGTAATTTTAATAGACATATATGAAAATGTCATTTTATAAATTACTTATTAGATTATTAATTTATTGTTTGAACTACTACTCATGATTATATAGCAAACATTTGCTTAGATGTGGGAAAATGTGAACATTACCCTTTCTCCAAAAAAAAAGAAAAAAAAAATTAACTATCAGCTTTTAAATCATCAAATAAAATGGGAAACAGTGATCTTTAACTCATCCCTATAAGCCTGGAGGACATAAAATTTAGCATATTCCTTATGAAAGATTAAAGTCTTGGTTTAGAGCACTTTGCCATTTACATTATCTAGATGTATACAATTATCAATAGTCACAGTGGTATAAGCAGTGAGGTGCCAATGGTACAGTATGCTACACATTGTTAAAGTCAGAACAAATTAATTAATATTTGCATTCATTTGCTAGAAATTCCATAGCAAAGTACTACAGTGGGTTAAAAATCTCACACTTCTAGATGCTAGAAGCTCATATCAAAGTATTAGCAGAGTTTATTTCTACTGAGACTTCTCTCCTTAGCTTATAACTAGTCCTTTTCTTGCTCTATCTTCTTGCGGTCTTTCCTCTATATGTCTGGGTCCAAATTTTCTTTTTATAAGAGCTCATCTGAAAAATACCATTTTAAGTTGATTATCCCTTTTCAAGTATCCATTTCTAAATGCAGTCACATTCTGAGGTACAGAGTGTTAGGACTTCAACATAGGTAGTTTTGTGAGATACAACTCACACAGTGACAATATTTTAACAAGAAGTAATTGCTATCAAAATTGTGCATGGGAAAAATTAACTTAGTAAAACTTCACAGAATTATACTGAATATATCAAACTCATTTTGAGTGATAACAGAAGGGATTTAGTGATTATGTTAACATTTAAATTTTATGGTAAGTATATATTTTATGCATAATTAAAATTATAACAAATTATAAATATAGCTGCTGAAAGTATTAAAAAGGAAAATGCACTAAATATTTTTTTAAATTATGATATAAATACAAGCAGAAGTAAACTGCAAACTCTAGTAAATACTATTAGCATCAAATAAAGGTTGTTCAAGAGCAAATTATTAAGAATTAAAATTGGTGGGACTTTCCTGGTAGTCCACTGGCTAAGACTCTACACTCCCAATGCAGGAGGCTCAAGTTCAATCCCTGGTCAGGGAACTAGATCTCACACGCTGTAATGTTTGCATGCTGCAATGAAGAGTTCATGTGACAAATAAAGATCCTACATGCATGCTGAAATGAATGTTGAAGATCCCATGTGCCACAAGCAAAACCTGCAACATCCAAATGAATGAATGAATAAATACATATTTTTAAAATAATTAAAATTGGTAGCATTATTAAATATAAGCAGAAATATCAAATGGCCTATAACTATGAATAATGTGAAGATGAATTTACTTTATAAACAAGTAGGTGCCAGGAAATTCCATTTTTAAGTAACAATTCAAATTAAATTCCTTTTACAATTATTCTCCATTGAAAATAGAAATAAGTTTAATAGACTTATTAAAGGCCCCAAAGACACCAATGACCCAACCTTGGTACCTGTAAATATATTGATTTACATGCCATGAGTTTTTGAAGATGTGAATAGATTAAGGATTTTGAGATAGGGAGCTTATTTTAAATTTGCTGAATGGACCCCAAATAATCCAGAGTCTTTCTAAGAGAGATTACCCAGGGTCGAGGTGATTAAGAAACAAAGAGAAAAGGTCATGTAATGACAGAAACACAGACAGAATTGAAGATGCTACACTGCCACTGTCTTTCAGTATGTACGAAGAAGTCACAAACTGTGAAACCAGGGCAACCTCTGAAAGTCGAAGGCTTCCCTGGTGACTCAAATGGTAAACAATCTTCCTGTAAAGTGGGAGACCTCGGTTTGGTCCCTGGGTTTGAAGGTTTCATGGAAAAGGGAATGACAACCCACTCCAGTGTTCTTGCCTAGAAAATTCCATGGACAGAGGCAGCTGGTTGGTTACAGTCCTACAGTCTATGGGGTCACAGTCAGACATGACTGAACGACTAACACTTTTCTGGAAGTTGGTAAGGTTAAAGAAACAGGTTGTTCCCCAAACCCTCCAGAATGAACTAATTCTTCTAACAGCTTTGTTTTGGACAGTGAGACTGATTTTGTATTTCTGACTTCCAGCACTATAATTTAGTAAATTTGTGCTGTTTAAAAAAAAAAAAAAAATTTGTGCTGTTTTAAGACTTCCCTGGTGGCTCAGAGGTTAAAGCATCTGCCTCCAATGTGGGAGACCTGGGTTCAGTCCCTGGGTCGGAAAGATCACCTGGAGAAGGAAATAGCAAACCACTCCAGTATTCTTGCTTGGAGAATCTCATGGACTGAGGAGCCTGGTGGGCTGCAGTCCATGGGGTCACAAAGAGTCGGACACGACTGAGTGACTTTACATTGAGAAAGTGCTGTTTTAAGATGCTAGGATTGTGGCAATTTGTTACAGCTACAAGAGTAAATTACTGCACCTGGGAATTGGAACAAATTTTCTCAAGGCCACGTGGAAATGTGGGAGGCCTACTCTGAGCTTAGAGACAACAGAGAAAGTCTCTTTTCTTGTCAATCGTGGAGTGATCTGAGTCCCTTTCTCAAAATATGGAAGGCAAAGGTTCTCTCTCCCATCATTCCTTGATTGAACAGAAAAATCCTTGAAATTGTTGCATTTCAATACTCAGAACTGAACTACCCTAGATAAACTGCAAGCCATTCTTTCCGGGGTTATGCTTCTGAGCTTGAGTGTGGTTACAAAACCTGGCTTTGTGCTCAGCTCTGGATCGTGACAAACACTCAGTCTCTGGGTATTTTGTGTATTACCTTTTTCCCCTCATTATCAATACATTTCTCCCATCTGTCTCCTCTAAGATACATAATCTGCTTATGAATTAATGAATATGAACAATCCCAGCACAATCTCTTATTGGCTTGGGCAAGAACATTAAAGCAAAAAATAATAATAGTTTGAGTTAGCCTAAAGGAACAACTAAGAGATACTCTTAAACCCAGAGATTCTGTTTTTGTTGTTGTTTGTTTATTTGTTTTTCACCATTCTACAGCACTAAGGAAGCTTTCTTCCTTTCTCTTCTGCCAAGTTACACATCATAATTTTACAATATGATTGAAGTTTATATATCAGTAATTATGAGCCTGAGAATGGATGAGCCTTAGCTCATTTATTATCAATCAAAGGCAGATTTTATTTTTTGGTCTCCAAAATCACTGTAGACAATGACTGCAGTCTTGAAATGAAAAGACACCTGCTCCTTAGAAGAAAAGCTATGACAAACCTAGATAGCCTATTAAGTAGCGGATATATCACTTTGCTTACAAAGATCCATATAGTCAAAGCTATGGTTTTTCCAGTAGTCATGTATGGATATGAGAGTGGACCATAAAGAATGATGAGAATTTATGCTTTTTAACTGTGGTGTTGGAGAAGACTCTTGAGAGTCCCTTGGACTGCAAGGAGACCAAATTAGTCAATCCTAAAAGAAATCAATCCTGAATATTCATTGGAAGGACTGATGCTGAACCTCCAATATTTTGGCTACCTATTGAGAAGAGCTGACTCATTTCAAAAGACCCTGATGCTGGGAAAGACTGAGGGCAGGAGGATAAGGGGACAACAGAAGATGAGATGGTTGGATAGCATCACTGATTCAATGGGTATGAGTTTGAGCAAACTCCAGAAGATAGTTAAGGACAGGGAGGCCTGGCATGCTTCAGTCCATGGAGTTTCAAAGAGTTGGACACATGGCTAATTCATGTCAATGTGTAACAAAACGAATACAGTATTGTAAAGCAAAACAAACTAAAAAATAAAAATTAATTAAAAAAAAAAAAAAAAAGAGTTGGACATGACTGAGCTACTGAACAACTCAAAAGGAAGATAGCTTTGACTTAATAAGCTTTTTCTATTTAATTCCTAAGTTGTTTAAGTAAAATATAAATTAGTATGTTTCAAGACTTCAGTCTTACTTAGAGCATTCCATAGGAGCAAATCTATAGGAGGAACAGTTAGATATCTTCTCATCCTGAATTCTTCACTCTTCATATTTACATCTTAAAGAGTCATGACCTGAACAATACCTGACACCCATAGCATCAGGAAAGTTTTAAATAAAATAAATTATCTTGGGTTTCAAACTGCTGCAACTCCCTGCTCTTGTGATCTTATTTAGCTGTTGCCCCAGAATCCTAAACAATATAATATATACCTTGAGTGATTTAGGTGGACAGTGAATCAGTGAAGATTAATATTAATAAAGTATCTAAGATTTAGAGTTTTGGGATTTTCAAGTTTAAATCATGTAACCAAGCATAATATAGGCATAACATTTCAATAATATTTAAGAAATTGAATTTATTGTATTGCAGTTGTTGCTTGGTTGATAAAAACATTTCAGTATATTCTTTAAATAATAATTTGAAAATTTCTAATAAATCAATGTCAAATATATCACTTGTGAAATTTTATGTTTATATTTTTCATCAAAGTGGCATTTTTAATGAGATGGATATTGGACTGAACAACTAATTTCATTGTTAATCTTTCACTTTGGCATCCCATTCTATTTATTTTAATTATATTAGTTCATGGATATTATTAATTCTTCATATGATATATTAGCTTATGCATTTTTAACAAGACAAATTGTGCTATAAAGAGAACAGTAATAAAATGAAATTTCTTTAAGCTAAGAGCAGAAATTTTGACATTAATATATATTTTTCAAAAAAATTAAAAATATTTCATTTTAATTGGTCATTCTTAACACAACATGTTTACTAGGTTTTAAGATAGTAAAACATAACTTAAGGATTGCCCAATGTAATTAAGTAAAACAGTACAATATTGATGGAATGCAGTTATCTTTCATGGTGACATGATATTTAGAAACAATTTAGAAAAATAAGAAGCAAAATAGTTATAAAGTTATAAGCATTTAAATGAGACAGTATGAAAAATAAAATAATTGCATTTTCCCATATGAATGTCTTTTGTGACTTGTAGAAATTTTCTTTTCAGTCAATGATTTTACTTTTTTGAGCATGGAAAATATGATTACAAGATGAATCAATTCTAATGAAATGAAAATATTTCCAGTAAAGTAGCTTGATTATTTCAAATATGATATATATTTGTTTGTCTACTTAATGAAGTCATCCATTTCTGCCATCTTTGTTATTATTCAACATTGTCTTATTAAGACAAATGGATTAAGAGAATAAAAATAAATATGAGATATACATAGCAATAGACAGAATATATAAGCATTATTTTTTATACAAGCCATTATTACTTATGCAAGAAAAAAACACAAGAAATTGTAACAAATTCATTAAAATTACAAAGCAAGGGTTCTATTACATACCTATTAAATTGATGTAATATCCATACATCTATTACATATCCATTAAAACTGCTGCTGCTTTTGCTGCTAAGTGACTTCATTCGTGTCCAACTCTGTGCGACCCCATAGATGGCAGCCCACCAGGCTGCCCCATCCCTGGGATTCTCCAGGCAAGAACATTGGAGTGGGTAAGCTTGCAATTATGGTAAATGGAGAAAATGATCAGTTCTTCACATCTCTATGTGTCTTTTACAATGTGACTTCACAGCTCCTCCTATGTGTAGCTTGGGTGTATTTATTTGACTCTTCGGTGATGACTTTGTCAGATAAACAAGATTTGACCAATGACTTGGGAGTAAATGTGATACATTCAGAGACTTTAAAAGCATTTGCACACTTGAGTAGTTCTCTCTTTCTGTTCAGAGATTCTCATGTAACTCTTGGTATAGAATCCACCTGCCAGTGCAGGAGAAGTGGATTTGATCTCTAGGTCAGGAAGATCCCCTGGAGAAGGAAACAGCAACACAATCCAGTATTCTTGACTGGAAAATACCATGGACAGAAGAGCCTGGTAGGCCACAGCCCATGGAGTTGCAAAAGTTAAACACAGCTGAGTGACTAAACAACAACTCTTCCTGTTATTGGACTAACCTGGATAGCTAGGAGGGGTACATAGCCAAACTAGCTCCATTACCCCAACACATATCAAACCAACAAACAGAAATATAAGTAAAAGTGAAGTGAAGTTGCTCAGTCGTGTCCGACTCTTTGCGATCCCGTGGACTGTAGCCCACCAGGCTCCTCTGTCCATGGGATTCTCCAGGCAAGAATACTGGAGTGGGTTGCCATTTCCTTCTCCAGAGGATCTTCCCAACCCAGGGATTGAAACCAGGTCTCCTGCATTGCAGGCAGATGTTTATCCTCTGAGCCACCAGGAAAGCCAAATATGAAAAATCAGCCCCATCAACTGAACTTCGAGGCCAGACAAGTTGAACTATACCACCATTTTTTGTCGTTGGTGTTCTGGTTTTTGACCATTTTAAGTAGGGTGGTAATGATAACTTCCCAGGTGACATTAGTAGTAAAAAACCTGCCTGCCAGTGCAGCAGACATAAGAGATATAGGTTCAATCCCGGTGCTGGAAGATTCCCTGGAGAAGGAAATGGCAACCCACTTTAGGATTCTTGTCCGGAGCAGCCCATGGACTGAGGAGCTTGGCAGGCTACAGTCCACAGGGTCACAGTTGCCTGAAACAACTTAGAACACACAGTAATATGTCATTAATTTGCATTCCCTTAATCACAAGTAATGTGGAACATGGTTCATATGCATTTTTGTCACTTGTATGTCTTTTTGATGAAATGTCTTGTCTATACATTTCTTTTGACCATCCCACAATTTGATGTTTTCATTATTTAGCTCAAAACATATTTAGCCTCTTTCTCAAAATTGTGTATCTGGCTTATGTTACTTAGAAGTGTGTTGCTTAATATCCAATTATTTAGAAATTTTCCAATTTTCCTTCTGTTATTGATTTGTAGCTTAATTTCATTGTGATCTGGAAGCTTATGTAATTCCCATGTTTTTAAAATTTGTTAAGGTATATTTTGTGATCTACCTTGGTATGTCTTCTATGTGTGAGCCTCAGAAAATGTGACCAAAGAGTGACAAATTTCAATTCACTGGAGTTTACCCTCTTAACTGAAGCAGAAAAAAAATGCACAATAAGTATATTCCATTAAAATAATTTGCTACTATTCTCAGATGCAAATTTTTGATGGTCGAATGAGAGGATAATTCAGTCAGATATATAAATCGCAATTTCCTCAATTCCCAGAAATCCTACTGCAAGGTTGATTTAAAGATGTATATAGGATTCTGCCATCAATAGTTAGAGGATGTCCATGTGGTAAAATACTATTGCTATCAAAGATTTTACATTCCAACTTCACAACTTGTAAATAGATTACCTGGTGTGACAAAGGCTTTGTAGATATGATAAAATTAAGATCTTCAGATGTGGAGATTATTCTTGATTATTGGGTGAACTCAGTAAATAAGGAACAGAGTCAGGAGAGTCACCATTTGGGAAGGACATGGTATAACAATAGCAGAAGTCAAAGAGTCTGAGACAGATTTAAAGAGTCTAGCAAGGCTGCTGGATTTGAAGATGGAAAAAAGTTTGAATGAATCAGAGAATTCAGGCAACATCTAGAAGATGAAGAAGGAAAAGAAATGGATCCTTACCCAAAGCATCCAGTCTTTCCAACAAATTGATACTAGCTCAGTAATACATTTTTTATACTTATGACTTCCAAAACTGTAATGTTATGATGCACAAAAGTCATAGAACAAGTATTTCAAGGAAACTGCACATAAAATAAGTAACTAACTTGAAATCAATGATGAAAAAGGATAAATAAATATGCTTTTGGAAATTTGAAGGCAGTCTACTGAATAATACATGGATCAAAGGAGAGGTCAAAATTGATATGTAAAATAATTAAAACAGTATATAGTGGAAATAAGAGGAAGGAAATACACACTCTTACATTATATATTGACAAAATAAGAAAGCTTGAAATATATTGAACTGTCTTCAAGTTCAGAACTCAGAAAAATATAAAAATTTTTAGATAAAATTAAGTAGAGGAAATACTGAAGAAAAAATACATTAAAAATTAATGAAACAAGAAAGAAAAATACAGTAGTAAGGGATTTATTTCCAGATCAGCAAGAAGCTCTGTGAAAACAGTTGGCAGGTAGTTAGAAGGCAAGTGAGAGAGAAAGAATAAAATACGTAAAATTTATTTTTTCCACTTAAACATTATTTTTCCTGTGCCAATGTCTCTTCTCCTTTTCCTTTATCTAGTTCATATGCATGGTCCTCAATTTAGGAAGATTAAAGTGGCAACCTACTCCAGTGTTCTTGCTTGGAGAATCCCATGGACAGAGGAGCTGGGAGGCTACTATGGGGTCGCATGAGTTGGACGCAATTGAAGCAAGTTAGTGTGCATAATATAAACCTACATGCATTGCACAACATCTCTTTTTTCTAAGTTTAAATAATGAATATTAGACATTATAAAGCTTATGATAAATAAGAAGTAAATATCTGCTTTAAACATTTACTTTCTTTAAAGCTTACCACTTTGTTTTGTATACAATATAGGATTAAAAGAAAACTTCTAAATACAAAATTTGATGTAATTCTATAATGTATTGCTTTCACTAGAATTGTGATTATTTATACATTTTCATACTTCAAATTTTTTTTTTCTAATTTTGAAATATGTTTGACCACCAGAATAATTTATCTCCTTGTTTTGTAAAAATTAAACATATTCCTTTCAGTCATGATTATATCTCCAGGAATGCAGTGAAATATACATTTAGAATAATTCATTTCTCATTTTCTTGAAGTAAATCAGTTTGTTGATAATGCAAATTTTCATTTACATCATATTCAAAAATGTTGAAAATCACAAACTACTCTTTAAGAAACTTTAACCACAAAGTTAGTAATTTTTAAATTAATATCTTATTTAATAAAAAATAAATTCTTACATAATTCTCAAGAAATTACACTTTATTTCTGAATCCATCCATATCAAAATTAACTCTTCAATTTGTTCATATCATTATTTGAGGGAAATAAAATAGGACATTTACCTTAAAGTAGGGAGAAAGAAGGAAAGAGAAACAGACTGGGAGATAAAGCAGTGAAATGTCTCTTTCCTCGTCTCAGTTGACTCCACATCAACATTTCTCAAACATTTTTAAAGCCCATATACCTAACTTTTCTCTTTCTTGCTCATTAAGAAAATGGTGAGATTTCTATTTTTCTCTTCCATCACTTATAAAAATGATTAATAAAGTTTCCTGGCTTATATTATTCAGTTTTAACAATTTAACTCATTCTAAAATAAACTGCTCAGGGTGCAACTATACAATCTCTATTTTTTCAGCCCTATCTATCTTCAACAGACAATTGACTAGCAACTTTAAATGGACTGTGGATTTGTCATCCACCAATAACCACCATCCATTCATTTTAAATAACCGAAGCATCTCTTTGGTCTGAATTGCGTTTCTTCTACAGAGATGGGATTTTTCAACACACTAGAAAGATTGCACAAGTTGTATCAAAGAGAAACAATTCATCTGTGACAAACCAAGATCCATAACAGAGTTAAGACTCACACTACCTGCCTCTAATCCAATAAGAAGAGTTGGGCTTATCCTTCATGAATGGGAACAATGAAAATAACTGACCCATGAAATGAGAAATGTAACTGAATAACTTCTGGATGTGAAAGGAGAAAATCTGTTGACCGAGTATCATACAACTTTGAGGCACATAATAATAAAGTTCAGTGAAGATGGTGGGACATCCAAAATTCCTGAATCGGTCACAAACGTGTAGTATAATTTTATTTAAGGTGAATATAATTAAAATATCACCAAGTTTCTGAAATAAATAACATCTTTTACTAATTTTTAAAAATTTTCTTGCACACATGTATGTATCTACTAACTTTCTCTCTATATAGTATATCTGAGCAAATGTATATGGCTGTGTAGCATTATGAATATGAAAAAAATCATCGTGCTGTGTTTTAAAACTCTAAATTTGCAGTTATACTTGTCTGAATTAAAATTATATCTCTAAATGTATCACTTATACTGTAAAGATATCTGATGGTTTCAAAGTAGCCAGATATACCTTATAACATTTGTTTAATCTTCAGAAAAGTTTTATGCAGTAGTAACCATTTTATCCACATTTTACAGCTGAGGAAACTGAGGAAAAAGGGTTGAAATAACTGTGCAAGCATCGCTGAGCTGGTTAACTATGGAAAGTATTTTCAAACCTTGAAAATCTGAGTTCACATCACAAGGATTTAACTATTGTGATATATCACTTTAGTTTAACTATATCAATTATTGAGTTAAAATGAAAAGTGAAATATTTTTAATCTGCATTTTTATTGATGAAAAAATCCAGTCTATATGATATTCCTAGAAAAATATATTACACCAGCAAATTCTCAGTAATTGTTAAGGTAAAACAAAACAAAATAAATGATAGGATAAATAATAAAAATTAAAAAAAAATCAGTCCTATTTCAATACCTTTCATGATTGTTGAAGTCATGAATCCAAGTAACATTTCAATTAGTTTCTGGACAGCTGTGAAATTTAGAATGCTAATGCTTACTTTGAAATAAATCTGGCTCCTATAATCAGGGATTACCTGGTCACTCAATGGTAAAGATTCTGCCTGCCAATGCAGGAGACACAGGAGACATGGGTTACATCCCTCGGTTGAGATGAACCCTGGAAGAGGACATGGCAACCCGTTCCAGTATTCTTGCCTGGGAAATCTCATGAGCAAAGAAGCTTAACGGGCTACAGTCCATGGGGTCGTAAAGAGCTGGACACTACTAACCATGCACTGAGCTGAGCATAATTCTATCTAATTTTTATGCAAGGCGTTTCTAAAATTTAAGGTACCTTAAGTCTTCATTTCCAATCTGAATTTGTGTAGATGCCTCGTTTTACTCTTATGAGTACTATAAAATATTTTTACAGTATACATTTACTTTAAAAGTATCTTTCATCAAAAGATACTAATTTTATGCATGTAGTCATGTATCAATATAATTATCAAATCTCATTGCCTCTTGTATGTAATGTTTAATTATATGATATATTGAGGAATTTCATATTAAGAAATAGATATTTCTGGCAGCAAGAAATCCCAAGTACTGTTGTAGTTCTTAGCCTATCTCCAAAATAACCACCATTTCATTCTTGACACCATAGATTAGTTTTGCTTTCAGTTAACTTCTAAACTCTATGTGTCTTTGTGTCTCTGTGTATACATACATATAGTGATATACATAGGTATTTTATGTCTGATTTCAATAGCTAAATATTATTTTATAAATCAGCTATGCTATTTAGTTGACAGTACTAATTTTTCATTGCTATATAGAATTCTGTTTTATAAACACTCCACATTTTTTACCATTTTGGTGTTTGTGGGCATTTGAGTTGTCTCTGAATTTTGGGTAATAAGAATGATTCTGTGAATATTTTGGTCATTTGTTTTGCTGAATATATGAAGACATGGTTTAAACTATTTCTCTTAATGTATGTGTATATATGTATACACAGACACATATATGTACATGTATAATTTCTGATTTGCAATGCTGTGTATGTTCAGCTAATAGTAAGTACTGACAAAAAGATTTCTGCACTGGTTATAAAAATGCATACTCTGAATAGCATAGTATTAGAGATATAACTGTTATTCATTCTCACCAGCACTTAATATTATTGTTTTACTTTTATTAATGGAACAGTTAACATTGATAGCTTATTTTTCTCAAAAAATTAATGAAGTTGAGTTCCTTTCTGTGTGTCTATTGATCATTCTGAAAGAAAAAATTTCAAGGTTTTCTGCATTTTGCTACTTGATTTGTAAAATTCTTTGTATATCGTGTGTCAATGCTTTACCAAATGTGTGTGTAGTCATCTTTTTATGGTGTCATTTAATGCAAAGCAATTCTATTCTTTTTATTGTATATATTTGCTCTAGACAGAGAAGCTTGGTGGTCTACAGTCTATGGGATCACAAAAGTATGACACTGCTTAGCAACTAAAGAGAACCTTGGTGGCTCAGACATAAGGCATTTGTCAGCAATGCAGGAGACCTGGGTTCCATCCCTGGGTCAGGAAAATCTCTCCCTCTCTTTCTCTTTTGGACTTCCCTCGTAGCTCGAATGGCAAAGAATCTGCCTGCAGTGTGGGAGACCTGAGTTCCATCCCTGGGTCAGGAAGATCCCCAGAGGAGGGCATGGCAACCCATTGCAGTATACTTGCCTGGAGAATCCCCATGGACAGAGGAGCCTGGCGGGCTATAATCCGTGGGTTCATAAAGAGTCTGAAAAGACTGAGCAACTAAGAACAGTGACTAAAACCACCACCACATCAAGCTGTGGTGATTTGATATACACAAACATTATAACATTGTGAGTTATCAACACAATTAATTTTAATTAGCATGCAATCACTTTACATATTTTTGACTGTTTGTTTATTTTGTGCTAAGAACACTTAGAATTTACCCTCTTAGCAAATTCCAAGTATACAGCATACTAATGTTACCTAGTCACCATTATATACATTATAAAATGTGAACTTCTTCATTTTGCATATTGAGACATTTGCATCCTATTAAAAATATTTGCGTCAGTTCAGTTCAGTTCCGTCACTCAGTAGTGTCTGACTCTTTGCAACCCTATGAATTGCCGCATGCCAGGCCTCCCTGTCCATCACCAACTCCCGGAGTTCTCCCAAACTCATGTTCATTGAGTCGGTGATGCCATCCAGCCATCTCATCCTCTGGGGTCCCCTTCTTCTCCTGCCTCCAATCTCTCCCAGCCTCAGAGTCTTTTCCAATGAGTCAACTTCTATTTGCTTCAGTCCCTGGTGGCTCAGAGGTTAAAGCATCTGCCTCCAATGTGGGAGACCCGGATTCGATCCCTGGATCGGGAAGATCCCCTGGAGAAGGAAATGGCAATCCACTCCAGTATTCTTGCCTGGAGAATCCCATGAACAGAGAAGCCTAGTACATTACAGTCCACGGGGTCGCAAAGAGTCGGACACGACTAGCGACTTCACCTTCAGTTCAGTTCAGTTGCTCAGTTGTGTCTGACTTTTTGCCACCCCATGAATCACAGCACACCAGGCCTCCATGTCCATCACCAACTCCCAGAGTTCACTCAGACGTGGCCATCCAGCCATCTCATACTCGGTCGTCCCCTTTTCCTCCTGCCTCCAATCCCTCCCAGCATCAGAGTCTTTTCCAATGAGTCAACTCTTCACATGAGGTGGCCAAAGTACTGGAGTTTCAGCTTTAGCATCATTCCTTCCAAAGAAATCCCAGGGCTGATCTCCTTCAGTTGGATCCCCTTGCAGTCCAAGGGACTCTCAAGAGTTGTCTCCAACACCACAGTTCAAAAGCATCAATTCTTCAGCACTCAGCCTTCTTCACATCCACCTCTCACATCCATACATGACCACTGGAAAAACCATAGCCTTGACTAGACGGACCTTAGTCGGCAAAGTAATGTCTCTGCTTTTGAATATGCTATCTAGGTTGGTCATAACTTTTCTTCCAAGGAGTAAGCATCTTTTAATTTTTTCACTTTAATTTATTAAAGGCAATATTCATGTTCCCATGAACTGCAAAATACTTTATATGATTTTAATAATAGAAAGCAATACATCACTGATAAAAAATGTTCACTAAAAAACATTCATTTATCTTTTCCCACTTACTAATTCCCATTTTTGAGCTAGGCAGTATAACACACACTGTCTTTAAAAAGTCTAAGTGATTTCTCTGGTGGTTCAGTGGTTAAGACTCTGCTCTCATTGCAGGGGCATGGTTTCCATCTTTAGAGGGGAAATGAAATTCCATATGCTATGTGACACTGCCAAAACAAAGTTTAAAAAAAATTTTCTTTTTGGATATAGTATTTCAAATTTGCTAACTTTAAGTTTTGTTAATATTAATAATATTTAGTAAGAAACTATATTTATTCTTCAAAAAGTTTCCATAAATATCATTCAATTTTGAGAGTGTGTGATTCACCTGTGGAGATTAAGAGCAACTATCCTTGAATAATATTTCTTGTTAAAACATAGAAAAATCAGACTGAGTAATTAAGGCATGCTGTTAGCTATTGCCTGCCTGTTTATGGCCATTCTCCTGCTAGTATTATTTTATATCTTCACATTTATATTTTTAGAATGCATCATTTTTGAAGAGTGATAAATAATCAGAGATTACAGAATAGCACTTAATTAAATCTGCTACATTTTAACATTTCAACTTTGTAAGTTTCTTGCAACTGAAAGTCACTGTCACTTCCCAACAGTAATTATAATTAAACAATTTGTTATACATTAGTTTAAAATTAATGATTAAAATGGAAAATACTAAATATGCTCTGATGTTGATCAAGTAAATATTATTCTATTTCTTTGAGGTATCACTTTATGATGTGTAATTTGAGGTATAACAAAGGAAAGAAGTGAAAGAAGGGAGTAACTGTATTCATATTGCAGGCTTATGTAACTAGTTTTCATATATTAAAAATGAGCAAGAGTACTCATTTTAGTAGACCAAACCTTGAAAATCAGGGAAGCAGAATGCAGGATTTATGGGAATATTGACAATGTTTACCTAATTTTAAAGGCATACTAATTTTTTAAATATAAATAATGAAACTCTGTCATTAAATACAAGCATTTGTAATAAACCACTGGGAAAAATTAAGATTCTACAGCTGAAAATGTGGAAAGGTTTGGGAAGGGGAATGGTTAGGAATTTTAACAGAACGCATTATAAAACTTATCTCTACAAAACTTATAACGTGACCCTTTCAACTTTCAAGTTAGATAGAGTACTCTATAAATGAAACAAATGTTAAGGGGAAAAAAGTAGTGATTTTTATATTGTGCATGCTGATAATTTGCTTTCTGATAAAACTTAGAATACTTATTTTTTTAAATAGACAATGTGAGTTCATCTCTATGAAGTATTTTGTGCAAGAGAGTTAATATTGAGATAAACCCAACCCATATCTGCCCTAAGGAAGCTCAGAGTAGTGAGAAATCTAGTAAACCATAAAATGAGCCTGTAATTAAATGTAGATTTGCACCTCTGATAGGTGCTATAATGAAAATATATGCAGGGGTTTAAAAGGTATATAAGTGGTTCAGAAGAGGTAGAGGTTTTCTGTTATGGAAATCACAAATTTGTCTTTGGAGAAAGTTAATAGATATCAGAGTGCATTAAAGAGAACCTGCCCAGTAGAGTCATGTAAGCTGGAAGTGGACTTTCAAGGTGTCTTAGTTCAATAAGTACTGGCCCAGAAAGAGAATAAAGAAAGGGAATATTCCTAGTAGGTAAAACACTCAACATTTTTTTTTAATTGCTCCCTTTTAAATCAAGGATAAATGGTTTGAATATAGGATAAAATGGTAATATTTTGGCAGTAATTTACATAAATTTTCAGAATTTGCAATAATTACAGAATAATTGCCTTTTTCACTTTATTACAGGCAATATTCATGCTCCAATGCAACTGTTTATATGAATTTAATAGTAGAAAGAAATAGTCTGGGATTAAATAAAAACATGAAAGTGGGTTTAAGAAGTCAAATGTGGATGGTCTTTCTGAAAGCTTCAGTAGTGCATATTTGTCTCCCATGGTCACTGTGGTGAAGGTAAGGCCCTAGTCTGCATGCATTCCTGTTAGGCTACAAACAAAGGATGCATTTCTCTTCCTACCAGGAAGGGATACAGCACTGGGTTTGACCAGTTGCCACATTATTCACATGCTTTGGCAGAACAAAGGAGTATACATTGAGTCTGAAGAAGAGAAATTTTTTCTACACCAGGTGATAAACCCAGGATGAGTTGAGAGGGCTTTAGGTCTATGTAGGGAAGTGTTACAATCTAAAGCCCCCTTCTTATGTGCCTCAGTAGGGGTAGATAGACTGTGAATATGAGACTACCTATCACATCACCCATGTAAATGCTTTCCAAAGTTCCTACTTTGGGAAAGATTCTTAATAATCTGTCCTACGGATATCAATTGGTGTCTTTTATGAGTCAAAGATTTCATCAATAGGCCATGGAGTAGTGTGGAAAGAATTGCTGAAAGACTGATTCTATATTACTAAATATCATGTATTTCCCTCCATAAAGTCTGGCCTGGCCATGTTAGACCTTTAGAATTGCCTATTCTGAAGGCCTAACATGGAACCCACTCTAAGATACCACCACCTGAAGGGGCTAATCACTTTCTTTACAGCAGGTTGCTGACATTGTGTAGTTTCCATCATCAAAGCAGGAGATGAAAGGATGAACAATGACCTATTCTTCTGAACAGCAAACTTATTTTCCTGAGTTGCTACTTACAGTCTCACCATCTGTGGTATTTCACACATGAACAAAACTTGGAAGTCATAACGAAAATATAAAGTATCATGTCAATTCCTACGGGTTCAATGGTTACCATTTTAAGTTATAAAACAGAGGCACCTGGTCTATAGAATGGAAAATGGTCTCTTAAAGATCTTCATCAATGATAGCGTCAACCTGGGGAAAGCACACTTTGAAATTGGCATACTATCATAAAGGACATTTTATATACTCTAAATCAAAATATTCCATTCTTTTCATCACCAAAATAAACTAATAACCTACTCAAGAATTTTGATATTTTTCTCATGAATGTCAGCCCTGCTGATTTAGTATTTTTTAACACTAAAACTTGGATCTATCCATCAGGTGTACCAGAAATCGCTATTTGCTCTTGCTGTTCTTTATTGCTTATATTTTCCTGGTAAAATCCTCATGCCAAGAGGAAATGATTCAAAAATAGGACATAAAAATTATTCCTCTCTGTCTCTAGAAACTTCACTATATATACTTCAATAAAAGTAAGTGAAAGGAGTCCATAATAGGAGTCTCTTTTGCATACACAAGGCGTCAAGGTGTCATGATGTTCCTCAGAAAGTTTTGACACTCAGCGACATAAAATAATCAAAATAAAACTCCATGAAAATATGAAGTGCTAGACAAAAACATTTATAGGCTAGTAAATCTAGAAGTCTTATTAATCTAACAATAATTCTTTTATATAAAAACAAATTAGTGATGTGAAAAGTTATAGCTAGAGCCACTGTACAGAAACATTGGATAACCCTAGTAATATAACAGTGAATAGTGTGGGCAATGGGTAGATGAACTACAATCAGTGCAGTTCAGTTGCTTAGTCATGTCCGACTCTTTGCAACCCCAAGGGACTGCAGCACGCCAGGCCTCTCTGTCCATCACCAACTCCCAGAGTTTACTCAAACTCATATACATTCAGTCAGTGATGCCATCCAACCATCTCATCCTCTGTCATCCCCTTCTCCCACCTTCAATCTTTCCCAACAGTCAGTTCTTCTCATCAGGTAGCCAAAGTATTGAAATTTCAGCTTCAACATCAGTCCTTCCAATGAACAGTCAGGAGTGATTTCCTTTAGGATGGAATGGTTGGTTCCCCTTGCAGTCCAAGGGATCTCAAGAGTCTTTTCCAATACCACAGTTCAAAAGCATCAATTGTTCAGCATTCAGCTTTCTTTTAATCCAACTCTCACATCCATACATGACTACTGGAAAAACCATAGCCTTGATTGGACAGACTTTTGTTGGCAAAGTAATGTCTCTATTTTAATATGCTGTCTAGGTTGGTCATATATTTTCTTCCAAGGAGTAAGCGTCTTTCAATTTCATGGCTGCAGTCACTATCTTCAGTGATTTTAGAGCCCCCAAAAATAAAGTCTGCCACTGTTTCCCCATCTATTTGCCAAGAAGTAATGGGACCAGATGCCATGGTCTTAGTTTTCTGAATGTTGAACTTTAAGCCAATTAATTCCCTCTCTTCTTTCATTTTCATCAAGAGATTCATTAGTTTTTCTTCACTTTCTGCCATAAGGGTGGTGTCATCTGTGTATCTGAGGTTATTGATATTTCTCCCAGCAATTATGATTCTTTTGTTGACTATGACAGATATTCCATTTCTTCTAAGCAATTCTTGCCCACAGTAGTAGGTATTATCATCATCTGAGTTAAATTCACCCATCCCAGTTCATTTTAGTTCTCTGGAGCAGTGACTCCCCAGCGCTGGAGCGGCTATGAGGAGATACCCTATGGCTAAGCTTGGAGCGGTGGCTGTGCTTCACTGCAGAGGCCATGAGGTGATATCACATGTCCAAGGTCAGAGAAACCCCTAGAAAGTTGGTAGGCACTGAAGCAGTGGCTGAGCAGCGCTGGAGTGGCTGTGAGGAGATAATCCATGACCAAGGGCAAAGAAGAAGTTCCAGCAAGAGGGTAGGAGGGGCAAAGTTGCATTAGAATGAAACCCCATTCCTGCCAGAGATGATCAGAGGGCTCAAACAAACCTTGTATGCACTAGGACCCAGGAACCCCACAGAGACCGAGACAGAACTCTGAGCATCTCTTATGGGTCAGCAGTGGACTGCTATAGGGACAGGGACTCTGGGTGCAGCAGGCTTGGGTATGGCATAAGCCCTCTTGGAGAGGTGGCCATTAACCCCACCATAGAGCCACCAGAACTTACACAGGACTGGGAAATAGACTCTTGGAGGGCACAAAAAGAACACTGTGTGCTCCAGGACCCAGGGGAAAGGAGCAGTGACCCCACAAAAGACTAATACAGATTTGCCTCTCCAGCAGAGGTGGGGGTCGGCGGTGGACTGCTGCAGGGCTGGGGTCAGTGAATGTAGCAGTATGTGAATGGGATCTTTCGAAGGAGGTCCCCATTATCTTCATTACCTCCCCCATAGTTTGGCCCCAGGTAAATAACAGTGAGGGAACACAGCTCCACTCATCAACAGAAAATTGGATTAAAGATTTGCTGAGCATGGCCTTACCCATTAGAACAAGACCCATTTTCCCCCTCAGTCAGTCTCTCCCACCAGAAAGCTTCCATAAGCCTCTTTTCCTTCTCCATCAGAGGGCAGACAGCCTGAAAACCACAGTCACAGAAAACTAACCAATCTGGTGACATGGACCACAGCCTTATCTAACTCAGTGAAACTATGAGCCATGCCATGTAGGGCCACCCAAGATGGATGGGTCATGGTGGAGACTTCTGGCAAAATGTGGTCCACTGGAGAAGGGGATGGCAAACCACTTCAAGATTCTTGCCTCAAGAATCCCATGAACAGTATGAAGAGGCAAAAAGATAGGACACTGAAAAATGAACTCCCCAGATTGGTAGGTGCCCAATATGCTACTAGAGATCAGTGGAGAAATAACTCCAGAAAGAATAACTCCAGAAGAGACAGAGCCAAAGCAAAAACAACACTCAGTTGTGGATGTGACTGGTGATAGAAGCAAAGTCCGATGCTGTAAAGAGCAGTATTGCATAGAGCAATATTGCATAGGAACGTGGAGTGTTAGGTCCGTGAATCGAGGCAATTTGTTAAGTGGTCAAACAGGAGATGACAAGAGTGAACTGCAATAAATATGACAAATTTTCACACTTGTTTAAACAGTGCAGTTTGTTACATATAATACAGTGCATTGAAAAATTGTGATCCAGAAAGTATGTGTAGGTGAATAAATTTTAGAAGACTCTTTTTCAGTGATAAACTACATCCTCTAGCAGCCCCATTGCAGCTCTATGGATGTCAATGGTTCCCCATTTGACGCATTTCCAAACTTTTTCTGGACTTCTGGAGATAAATTTTGTGTCATGGGCAATCTTGCTGCAGTTCCAAATGATGATATGAGAGATGGAATCTCCAGCCAAAGGAGGAAAAGTTTCTATAGTGGGTGATTAAGAAGTGACAATGACAATGAATGAGAGGAGAGATAGTATGGCTTGGGTAGCTGTTCTTTGCAAAGTGTGTCATGAAGATGTTCATGTCAATACACTGTCCTGTCTGTGGGACAGGACATTAGGGCCCAGTGTGTTTCTGACAGCAGCAAAGGGAAGGCCACCCTACTCTGTAAATAAAATCCACAAGAGAGCATAGTAGACAATGAAGTTCATGCTTAATGGCATAAAGTGTTAAGATTACTTCAGGATAGTACAAATTTGATTTTTCTTCCTCATCCTTCATTGTTAGTGTATAGGAATGTAAGAAATTTCTGAGTATTAATTTTGTATCCTTCCACCTTAGCAAGTTCACTGATGAGCTCTTGTAGTTTTATGGTAGCATCTTTAGGATTTTCTATGTACAGTATCAATGTCATCTCCAAGAAGTGATCATTTTACTCCTTTTTTCCAATTTGGATTCCTTTTATTTCTTTTTCTTCTCTGATGGCCATAGCAAGGACTTCCAAAACTATATTGACTAAAAGTGGAGAGGTGTACTTTGTTTGTTCCTGATCTTAGAGGAAATCCTTTCAGCTTTTCACCACTGAGAATGATGTTAGTTGTAGGTTTGTCATATATGACCTTTATTATGTTGAGGCAGTTTCTCTCTATGCCCACTTCCTAAATTGCTGGAGCTTCTAATACTTAGATGGTGTGAATTTACACTGATGCAGAAGAATGGGTAGACATCTCTGAGGAGGAGTTAGAATGACTTAATTTAAAATCATGTAGTACAGTTATATACAAATGCAGGGAAAGTAAAGGAGAGACATTCTGACATCGTTGTGCTTAGTTATAGACAATGTTCCTTAAGCTTCATATTTAATTCTCTTTTCCAGTTTCTCTGTTTCAAGACTATTTCATGATGTTATGAAAAAGTTATGCTTTTGGTATTTTCATTTTGTAATTTTAACTTATTATATACAAACAACTATGTGCTAAGTCACCTCAGTCGTGTCCTACTCTTTGTGATCCCATGGACTGTAGCCCACCAGGCTCTTCTGTCCATGAGATTCTCCAGGCAAGAATGCTGAAGTGGATTGTCATTTCCTTCTCCAGAGGATCTTCCTGATCCCAGGATTGAACTTGTGTCTCTTAAGTCTCCTGCATGACAGGAGGGTTCTTTACCACTAGCACCACATAGGAATATTGTATGTGTGTGTATGCACATGAACCCACTTGTTACTGAACAGTTTACTTCTAATAAGGATGCTCACTATTTCTGGAAAGTTATTTGAAAATATAAAATAAGAGCCTGAAAAAAAATCTAGATTTAATGTATATTTAAAGATTTTCATATGAATTAGTTTCATCTTTGTACACACTTACACACTTGTATCAAGACTGTGAAATAAGAACTACTTCTATTTCAATTTTATAGATAAAGAAATGAAGATAACAATTGAGTGATTTGTTCACTCAGCTGGAGAACACAGAGCCCAGAATTACATTCCTGCTGACTGACTCCTCAGCTCCATGCTATACAACCTCATGAATTTATTTATTTATTTATTTATTTATTTTTGTATTATAGTCTTTTTTTATTTTTTTTCTTTAATTAATTTTTATTTTTTAGTTTGTTTTGCTTTCACTATACATTCACTTCTAGAAATCTATCTTCAAAATGTATTATGAATTATCAGTTACATACAGGATGCCGTAAGAAAAACCATCCCAAAGAAAAAGAAATACAAGAAGGCAAAGTGGTTGTCCGAGGAGGCTTTAGATATAGCTGAGGGAAGAGAGGCAAAAAGCAAAGAGAAAGGGAAAGTTGCACCCACTGAATGCAGAGTTCCAGAAAATAGCAAGGAGAGACAAAAGGCCTTCTTAAATAAACAATGCAAAGAAATAGAGGAAAATAGCAGAATGGGAAAGACGAGAGGTCCCTTCTGGAAGATTGGAAATTTCAAGAAAATATTTCATTCAAGTATGGGCATGATAAAGAACAGAGCTGATAAGGACTTAACAGAAACAGAAGAGGTTAAGAATGGGTAACAAGAATACTCAGAACTATACAGGAAAAGTTTTAATGAGCCAGACAACCATGATGCTGTGGTTACTCACCTAGAGCCAGACATCCTGAAGTGTAAGGTCAAGCAGGCCTTAGGAAACATTACTGTGAACAAAGCTAGTGGAGGTGATAGAATTCCAGCTGAAGCTATATCAAATCCTAAAAGATGATGCTGTTAAAGTGCTGCACTCAATATGTCAGCAAATTTAGAAAGCTCAGCAGTGTTCATGGGACTGGAAAAGTTCAGTTTTCATTGAAATCACAAAAAGAGCAATGCCAAAGAATGCTCAAAATACTGTATAATTGTGCTCATTTCATATAGTAGTAAGGTTATTCTCAAAATCCTTTAAGCTAGACCTCAGGAGTTATGTGAACTGACAAATTCCAGATGTACAAAGCTGAATTTAGAAAAGGCAGAGGAACCAGAGATCAAATTGCCAGCATCCACTGGATCACAGAGAAATCAAGGGAATTCCAGAAAAACATCTATATCTGCTTCATTGACTAAAATAAAGTCTTTGATTCTGGATCACAACAAATTGTGGATAATTCTTTAAGTGTTGGGAATATCAGACTGCCTTACCTATCTCCTGAGAAAGCTATGTACAGACAGATCAAGAAGCAACAATTAGAACCAAACATGGAACAACTGACTGTTTCAAATTTGGAAAGGAGTACAAGACTGTATACTGTCAGCTTGCTTATTTAACTCCTATGCAGAGTACATCTTGCAAAATGCTGGGCTGAAATCAAGATTGTCAGGAGAAATACGACAACCTCAGATATGTAGATGATACCACTCTAATAGCAGAATTTGAAGAGGAACTAAGAGCTTCTTGATGAGGGTGAAAGAGGAGAGTGAGAAAGCTGATTTAAAACTCAACGTTCAAAGAACTAAGGCCATGACATCCAGTCCCATCTCTTCATGGCAAATAAATGGGGAAAAAGTGGAAACAGTGGCATATTTTATTTTCTTGGGCTCCAAAATCACTGTGTATGATGACTGCAGCCATGAAATTAAAAGACTCTTGCTCCTTGGAAGGAAAGCTATGACAAACCTAGACAGCATATTAAAAAGCAGAGATGTCACTTTGCTGACAAAGTCCATATAACCAAAACTATGATTTTTCCAGTAGTCATGTACAGATGTAAGAGTTGGACCATAAACAAGGCTAAGTGCTGAATTGATGCTTTCAAATTGTGGTGCTGGAAAATGGAAAAGACTCTTGATTAGCAGTCAATTCTAAAGGAAATCAACCCTGAATATGCATTGTAAGAACTGCTGCTGAAGTTGAAGCTTCAATAATTTGGCCATCTGATACAAAGCGCTGACTCATTTGAAAAGACCCTGATGTTGGAAAAGATTGAAGGCAAAAGGAAAAAGGGGTGGCAGAAGATGAAATGGTTAGATAGCATCACTGCCTCAGTGGTCTTGAATTTGAGTAAACTGGAGGAGACAGGGCAGGACACAGGGGTCTGGCTTGTTGCATCCATGGCCTTGCAAAGAGTCAGGCATGAATTTGTGACTGAACAACAGCATTGGGACACAGTTACGACTTATATTCACAAAAATTCCATATAGTAAAATGAACAGGCAAAAGAAAAACCTTTGAAATATATTAATTATGGCTGCTGCTGAATGAGAGAATTATGATGGATCTTATTCTTTATACATTTGTGCACTTCATGTGTCTTCTTCAATAAACATATATTATAAAGAACATAGCAAAAGTAAAAATGGTTTTATGCAGTGCTTTATGTCTTACTACAGTCTAGCTAAAATATTAATTATTTCAATGGCTGCACAGAGGAAAACAGTAACATTTGAAACCTTCTATTATTTTCATTAAGCAGCTTTGTAACACCAAGAACAAAATGTCACATGTAAATAGGTTCTTAACAAAAGCTAGTGAAGGGATAATTTTCCCACAACAGATAACTGTGGCCAGCTGTACACTAAGCAACAATTTTCATGAAGAACTACATTGCAAAAGCTGCATTTGTTTGTAGATGGAATGGTTACATTTATAGAGATATCCTGTTTGGTTTTGACTGTCATAAACCAATTAACCATAAACCGAAAATGTTCTCTTAAAGCTATTTTTTGTATTATGACAGTAATTTAAATCTTTATCAAATAAAAAAATGAAGTTTTTCTTCCCATGGTTTAATTTCCTGATTGTCTTATTCTTGTGCATGCAGAAACATAGAACTTAGAAACACATTATGTTTTTTGTAATTTTCAAGATGTACAACTTCATGAATAAAATACACGAGGGTAACTTAAAAAGATTCATTGAAATATAATTTAATGTGATTTGTTCAAATTTGGATTCATAATATTCATCAAATTTCAGTCAGATAATTCTATTCAGCATGTGTACTATTAATATCTAAAGATTCTTCTGTTCTTTCTGGGAAACACACCATCAGAAATTCACTGAAAACTGCATCACTATACTTAGTAATAAATCTGCCTTAATTTTAGTTGAGTTCTAAATATTGTATATATTGTATTAAAATATACAGGTAATTATTATAAAATAAGATATATAGGTTTCAAATTACAATGATGAAGATTTCCCAAATGATAATTAAACTGTAAACTAGACTCAACCTCCTCATTCTTTGGCTTAGAAAGTAAACAGTGCATTCTGAAGGCACCCTCTGCCTTGAAAGATTCAAAGAGTTTTCTGATTAAAGAATCTTGTTGAGTCATTAGAATACCTTTATATTTTTATATTTACATTCTTTTGATTCTATGCTTCATTTTATGTCTTTCTAGAAATTTTCCAAAGTTCCTCACAATCAAGCTCTTTGTCCACAGCCTCACTTTCATGGGAAGATATATCATGTTGTTTGAATCTTATCATGTGATTGTTTAGTTGCTGAGTCATGCCAACTCTTTTGTGACCTCAAGGACTATAGATTCCAGGTTCCTCTGTCCATGGAATTTTCTAGGCAACAGTACTGGAGTGAGTTGCCATTTCCTAATCCAGGGGACCTTCCTGACCTAGGAATCAAACCTGTGCCTCCTGCATTGGCAGGCAGGTTCTTATGGTGGAACCACCAGTGAAGTCCTCTTTCTATCATGCCAGTCATCAAAGCCATAGCTGATGCTTTCCAGATTCCTCATGAAAGCATATTTTGACCTTTGAAAAAAAAAATTGACAAATTTCTTAATGACAGTATTTGAAAATAGTCTTTTTTCTTACATTCTTGAACTACTGGGTATAATTCAATGTCCATCTTTAGCCATATCCATGGGGGCGGGGTGGGAGGAGAATCAGTATTTCAGTCTTCTTTATTTTTAAATTTCTTGTAATTGAGTCATTCATTCAACCAAATGGGTACTGAGTAACTTCTATGAGTCTGGCAGAATTCTAGGTATTAAAGGGAAAGCAGAATTCAAACTCTACAAACCTTTTGCTTCAATTACTTATTTGGAAACTACATACTTTAAAATGGTCTCTTCATTTTTATATATGTTTGTTAAATATAATGAACTTTTTATATTTAATAGTAAAAATAAATTTTAGCTTATATATCCTTGTGAATCTTTTCCTTTCAATTATATATTCAAAGTGCATATAAAAGACCTGGAAAGAAATATGTCACTATACTAACTGTAATAATATGATGTTATTAAATTATCTATCTGTTGCTATTGGATTGGACAAGCCACTATTTTATTAAGAATTTGATTTGACCTTTCATCAAAACTCTGTTTAACATTTAAACATCTGTTTAACATTTAAAATTCTTTTTTAATATATTATATAAGATATTAATATTAAACTATACTTTTATTGTTTTGCCCTAAACCACTATCAATATACTGATTTGCCAACACTTTCACCAACTGAATATTCATTACAAGCCTACTCTGCTTTTTGCATCATGCTATAGCCTATACTTTCAAGGGATTTTTAAAGAAAAATCCTTTCAAAATATTCCAATTTGAAAGGATGAATTATTTAGGTATCACTGCATTAACAAACAGTCTTAAATGTGAGTAGCTTATAGCAATAACTTCTAACAATTGCTAACAAGTCTACATGAGTTCTCTTCTAAGCTTGGAGTTAACTCTGGGTCAGGTTAATAATTCTGCTTATCTGGTAGGGGCTCTCTACTGGCAAACTGACTGGTCTAGAATGATCCCCATTCAGACTGCTAGAATCCCCTCCACATATTCTCAAACAGAAATCTTCCCAGTTTACCTATGGTTTGAGTGGAATATGATAGTCATCACATTCTAAACTGAGGTTTGGGCGTTTGTTATACAACAATATCTATGTGACTCAGAAATTATTCAAGCGGGGGGTGCTGCCATATTGAAAGCTAGATGTTGCACTGATCATGAACTTTAGTGGACAGAGGCTGAACAAATGGAAAGTCTATCACTAGTGTAGGCTGCAACTGAAGTGATGGAGATAAAATTGGACAATGGTAAATGGTGACGGCAGCCACTAAATTAAGACACTTGCTCCTTGGTAGAAAAGCTATAACAAATCTAGAGAGCATATTAAAAAGCAGAGGCATCACTTTTTCACAGAGATCCATAAAGGCAAATCTATAGTTTTTCCAGTACTCATGTACAGATGTGAGAGTTGAACCATAAATAGGGCTGAGAGCTGAAGAATTCTTGCTTTTGAACTGTGCTGTATACAAACAAAGCGATTGGTAAAACTATTACCAGGAAAATTGAAAAATGGATATAATACATGATGAACATTTCAGCTTGACTAGTAAATCTCCAGGTAGAATACAATAACTGCAAGAAAGAGAGGAGCTAAAGAGAGTGGTTTTGTTTTATATTTATAAAATGAAAGAAATGTAAAGAGCCCAGGATTTCTTAGTTAGAAAATAGTTTTTTTCATTTGCTGACTCTCAATTCTACCTAAGGCAGAAGAGATTCCTTAATATTTAATTAGAGAAGCATTTACTATAATACCTTATGGGTATTAAAGCATTCTATGTATGGTAAAGTTAACCTGTATGTCGATTACAAGGCAACACATAGTAAAATTTTTAAATAAAATTCACACAGTATTCTAGGTTGCTTTAGCTTTTGGGGAGTATTAACTATTGTAATGTGTTTAAACCACACACTTAACTCTGTTCTGTCACCCAGAAACTTGATGTTGTTGTTCAGTTGCTCAGTTGTGTCTGACTCTTTGTGAACCCAAGTAATGACAAAACTTCACAGTGTATTAAAAAGCAAAGACATTATTTTACCAACAAAAGTCTGTATAGTCAGAGGTATGGTTTTTCCAGTAGTCATGTATGAGTGTGAGAACTGGACAATAAAAAAGTCTGAGCGCTGAAGAATTGATACCTTCTAACTTCGGTGCTAGAGAAGAGTCTTGAGAGTCCCTTGGATGGCAAGGAGACTAAACCAGACAATCCTAAAGGAAATCAAACCTGAATATTTTTTGGAAGGGTCGATGCTAAAACTGAAGCTCTGATACTTTGGCCACCTGATGCAAAGGGCTGACTCATTGGAAAAGACACTGATGCTGGGAAAGATTGAAGGCAGGAGGAGAAGGGAACAACAGAGATGAGATGATTGTAAGATATCACCAAGGAAGCCTGGTGGGCTGCAGTCCATGGGTTCACAAAGGGTCAGACACAACTGAGTAACTGAACAACAACATCAAGTTTCTGAGTGACAGAACAGAGTTAAGTGTGTGGTTTAAACATATTACAATAGTTAATACTCCCCAAAAGCCAAAAACAACCTAGAATACTGTGTGAATTTTATTTAAAAATTTTACTATGTGTTGCCTTGTAATCGAAATACAGGTTAGCTTTACCATACACAGAATGTTTTAACTCTAAGAATATCAAGATTTTTCTGTAAGTAATAACAGTGTAGAAAGTACTCAGAGAATAATTTAACTTTGGAAATAAAATTTTTTATGACATGTTATCTATGTTCAATATAAAAAAAATAGTGTATATGTAATAGTAAGCAGAAAGCAGAAGTGAGAGCATAATAAAATATAATAATAAAATGCCTTGATTATTATGTGCTAATCAGTTTTTTGTTTTGTTTTGTTTTTTACTTTACAATACTGTATTGGTTTTCCCATACATCAACATGAATCCGTCATGGGTGTACACGTGTTTCCAGTCCTGAACTCCCCCCCCCACCTCCTTCATCATACCATCTCTCTGGGTCATCCCAGTGCACCAGCCCCAAGCATCCTGTATCCTGCATTGAACCTAGATTGGTGATTTGTTTCTTATATGATATTATATATATTTCAATGCCATTCTCCCAAATCATCCAACCCTTGCCCTCTCCCACAGAGTCCAAAAGACTTCTTTACATCTGTGTCTCTTCTCCTATCTCACATACAGGGTTATCATTACCATCTTTCTAAATTCCATATATATGAGTTAGTATACCATATTGGTGTTTTTCTTTCTGGCTTACTTCACTCTGTATAATCGGCTCCAGCTTCATCCACTTCATTAGAACTGATTCAAATGTATTCTTTTTAATGGCTGAGTAATACTCCATTGTGTATATGTACCACAGCTTTCTTATCCATTCGTCTGCTGATGGACATCTAGGTTGCTTCCATGTCCTGGCTATTATAAACAGTGCTGCAATGAACATTGAGGTACATGTGTCTCTTTCAATTCTGGTTTCCTCAGTGTGTATGCCAAGCAGTGGGATTGCTGGGTCATAAGGCAGTTCTATTTCCAGTTTTTTTAAGGAATCTCCACACTGTTCTCCATAGTGGCTGTACTAGTTTGCATTCCCACCAACAGTGGAAGAGGGTTCCGTTTTCTCCACACCCTCTCCAGCATTTATTGCTTGTAGACTTTTGGATCACAGCCATTCTGACTGGTGTGAAATGGTACCTCATTGTGGTTTTTATTTGCATTTCCTAATAATGAGTGATGTTGAGCATCTTTTCATGTGTTTGTTAGCCATCTGTAGGTCTTCTTTGGAGAAATGTCTATTTAGTTCTTTGGCCCATTTTTTGATTGGGTCATTTATTTTTCTGGAATTGAGCTGCAGGAGTTGCTTGTATATTTTTGAGATTAGTTGTTTGTCAGTTGCTTCATTTGCTATTATTTTCTCCCATTCAGAAGGCTGTCTTTTTACCTTGTTTATAGTTTCCTTTGTTGTGCAGAAGCTTTTAATTTTAATTAGATCCCATTTGTTTATTTTTGCTTTTATTTCCAATATTCTGGAAGGTGGGTCATAGAGGATCCTCGTGTGATTTATGTCAGAGAGTGTTTTTTCTGTGTTCTCCTCTAGGAGTTTTATAGTTTCTGGTCTTACGTTTAGATCTTTAATCCATTTTGAGTTTATTTTCATAGGTAACATGGTGGTCTCCCAATAGATACATTAATTAGTTACTATTTTAGAATTTTATAGATGAGAAAACTGAATAAAAGAGAAGAAAATATAGTAAGTAGAGCTTGAATCTAAATGTAGTAAGATTCTTGTCTTCCCTGAAGATACAAAGTTTTTTTTTTTTTTTTTAAATTGGTCAACTCAGTATAGTTTCCTGTATGGAATAAAAACCTACTAAAGGTTACTATTTTTCTTTATTTAAAAACAAAATTCTCTTTTGACTAGTCATCAGTTTCTTAGGACTTTCCTTCTACTATGTCAGCTTTGTTATATCAGTCAATTCTTTATTAATTTATTTTATTGATTTTATTATATTTTACTTCTCATTGTTATACTTTTTTTAAAATCATGCTTTTTGCTCATCTTTCCTCCTTTCAGGTCTTCCCTGGTAGCTCAGATGGTAAAGTGTCTGCCTGCGGTGTGGGAGACCTGGGTTCAGTCCCCGGGTCAGGAAGATCCCCTGGAGAAGGAAATGGCAACCCACTCCAGTACTTTTGCCTGGAAAATTCCATGGATGCAGGAGCTTTGTAGGCTACAGTCCATAGCTCACAAAGAGTCGGAAACTACTGAGCAACTTCACTGGTTCTCCTCCTTTCAAAGTCTTTTCTGTTTGTTTTTTTTTTTTTCTCTCGCTAATTCAATGTGTAGATTATCACTAGCCTTATGTATGTTAATTATGTATCAGTCACTTTTATGTGATTTTCAGAATATTGTATAAATTATGATTCAAAATTGCTGAAAATATATCATAAAGGCTTTCTTTAAAACAAAACGAATACAGTATTGTAAAGCAAAACAAACTAAAAAATAAAAATTAATTAAAAAAAAAAAAGTGTTTTGATTTCTTTTTTCTGATAGATCATTTCAGTTCAGTTAAGTTCAGTCGCTCAGCCCTGTCCAACTCTGCAATTGCATGGGCTGCAGCATGCCAGGGTTCCCTGTCCATCACCAACTTCTGGAGCTTGCTCAAACTTATGTCCATCAAGTCAGTGATGCCACTCAACCATCTCATCTTCTGTTGTCCCCTTCTCCTCCTGTCTTCAGTCTTTCCCAACATCAGGGTCTTTTCCAGTTGTTCACATCAGGTGGCCAAAGTATTGGAGCTTCAGGTTCAGCATCAATCCACCAATGAATATTCAGAACTGATTTCCTTTAGAATTGGCTAGTTTGCTCTCCTTGTAATCCAAAGGACTCTCAAAAGTCTTATCCAACACCACAGTTCAAGTTACTGGCAATTCTCATAAATATTCCCAATGCCTGGTTATGGTTGTTATAAATGATAAACTTTTTTATTTTATAAAAAATAAACAGGAATTTGTGTTTAGTTAAATATAACTATTTTTCTTAATTTTCTGAGTTATGTAATAATATTTGAATTTTCTTTAATAATTTCTTTCCTTATAATAATTTTAAGTTGCATAGAAAATGTGTTTTGAATGCTATTCTTATTTTGTTTTAACTTGAAATATATTATTCACATTTAGAGTATAATAAGCAGCAAAATAATAAATATTAGAAAAATTTTTTTTCTTATAAAACAGGGTTGGCCACATACAATGGCCAGTTTTTTCTCTCTCTCTCTTTTTTTTTTTGTGTGTGTGTGTGTTTACTTTGTTTTTCTTCAGTTAACCTTATGTTCCAATATTCTAGACTTATTTTTTCTGTTATTGTTAATTTGAGTAGAGATTTCTTAGACTTTGATTTTTTTCTTGTTCTTAAATGAAATGTAAGTACACATTTAGCGTGTCTTCTATATGCATGCTCTCTAGCTAAAAGTAAAAATTAATAAACATTTCAACATTAATTATTATAAATAATATTCTGAAAATATTCTATTCTATAAATGGTTTTTATTAATTTCATATTCCTTCTTGTGTTTGTTTATATTTATTAACCATAATATGTTAATGATTAGGTTATATCATTTTTATGCTTCTTTTTCAAATTAATTATTAGTATATATTTTATTCCTTATTATTAACATTATTATATTTTATCAAAGTAATCATCCACTTTTTTCAATATTCCTCATTCCATAAGTTAATATAACACATTTTCCACCACAGTTTTAAAACAATTTTTTGAAAGTTTTGATTTTCAATTTGAGTAAATTATTTATTGACTATTTCCATGTGGTTATGGAATTTGTATTCACATATATTTGATGTGCTTTAATGCACTGAGCTTCCCTGGTAGCTCAGATGGTAAAGAATCTGCCTGCAATGCAGGAGACTCAGGTTCAGTTACTGGGTTGTGAAGATCCCTTGGAGGAGGAAATGGCAACCCACTCGAGTATTCTTTCCTGCAGAATTCCATGAATAGAGGAGCCTGGCAGGCTACAGACCATGGGGTTGCAAAGAGTTGGACACCTCTGAGAAATTAACACATACACACACAATGCACTGGCATCAGAAAATCTGAAATATTTAATCTTTAAAACACTTTAATGTATTTCATTGACACCTGAAATATATATTTTCTCATTTGTTTACATTGTTCTCAGTACATATCATTTTGCATGTCTTTTTCTCATTTTATTAGTCTTGCCTTTATAAATTTCTATAAAATTTATAAACATTTTATCAGTATTTATCAGTTTATTTTCACTTTTCCCAAAGCAAAATGTATATTGAAAATATATTAATCAGCACTCCATTTTCTATTAGTAAATCTACATTTTATAAAAATTGAATTATAAATGCCTTAATTCTGAATTATGTATTTCTATCTTTAAAAGGATAAACCTGAATAGAAAGAAAAATAGTACAATATTTACCACTAAAGGGGACAATAAGAAAAATAATGCTCAGATGAAAATAAAAATGGATCATTATATCACCAAATTATTTAAAGCACTATTCATTCTAATCTAATAGTTGAAGACAAAATAAGATATGTTGTGTACGTTATTACCATGGTATTGGATCCTCTAAAATATGAGACTTAAATTTAAAAGCAGCCAAATTAGAAATTAACCTTAGACATTATATTCTTATTGTAAAACTTAGCTTCCATGAAAACTTTCTAGAATGTCTACAACACAGATTGTTTCAAGCAACATGAGGTTTGTTCGGTAGATATGTAGATATGCTATTAAAATTTGATTAGGTTTTAAAAAAATTAGTATCAAATTATAGAAATGCTAAAAGAGTATCATTTTTAAAATTTTAGTTGAAATTGTAATATCGTTAAATTAATGCATAATTATTCACAGGTTATCTGCTTTGTATTTGTCAAGTTTCAATAAGTATGAAATTTCAAGACATCAATTTGTATATAACATGAATACATTAATAGTTTTCCCTTATAAATTAAAAAGAGAATAATGTACAAAAATTTTACTGATCATGTTAAATTGGTACATTAGTTGAAATTTTAAGGATAAAATAAGGTACTTAAAATGTAAAATGAGATAAAACATGTTAATATGAAAAGAATAAATGCAATGCTTGCATAGTATAGAATATTTATATACAGTAAGAACCAGTGAGTTAAAAAAAAGATGTTATTTATAATACTATAAAGCTATAATGGGTTCAAAATATAATGAAAAGTAATACTGTAATCAGTTATTGTGGAATTAAATGTCAGTGAAACCATTAGATTGTAGCTAATTTACCTAGGTGATAATTCAAAACACAAATTACCAATTTGCATATTAAACCTACATAAATAATGTGGTAGTTATTGTTCTAAAAATTTTTATTTTACTATTGGATAGACTTAATAGTAAATTACCTACTTATTATTACTGTACAAAACTAATCTTCTATAGCACAATATACTCAAATCTCTAATTAGTATTAAGTAGAATTTGAAAGCCAAAAGTTACTTTTAAAGTCATTCATTCTTGAGCACATTTTACAAATAAGGAATATAAGATGCACAAAACATGCATGATTTTAATACCTGCCATCACTTATTTATTTACCATGAAAAACTAATTTGTACTTTTGTTTCTATATGGAATAAAGACAAAGATACACTCATTGCTGTAGCTGATGATACATCAGATACACTGATGATCTTCATTGAAACTTCTCTCAGGCTTTTGTTTTACACCTCTGAGCCCTGAATTCCTCTCAATTTCTTTTTCAAGAAGAGAAAACAATGGAAAGCAAGCAAAGGCTATACTAACCATGAAAAGGTATGCAAATTATACCATATCCAGTTGTTTGAGCCCAGCAGGAAACTAAAAGAAGAAAAATCCAAATGACTGGTAAATATGAAAAATGTTTAAATTAATCAATAGGAATAGGAATTTCACATATAAATAACATATTAATGTATGTAATAATTAACATTTATTAATATATTTCCATATATTACAAATATATACATAAATATGTATCAACCTTTAATAATTCAAAAGTAGTAGAGTTTTAAAAGAAACAAAACCTTAGCAAATAGATGCATCATATATTATTATAAACATTTTAGAAATGTTTAAAAATGCCTCGAAATTAAATGTTATCATAATATATTATGTGGCCCAATAACTTCACTTTTGAAACTCTTTATTGTATATATATATATATATATATATACATACATATTTAAATAATAAACTTCTAAAAATGTTATCAATGAATGAATGTGTTCACTCAGTCGTGTCTGACTCTTTGCAACCCCATGACTGTAGCTCACCAGGCTCCTCAGTCCATAGAATTTTCCATGCAAGAGTACTGGATTGGGTTGCCATTTCCTTTTCCAGGGGATCTTCCCAACCCAGGGATCGAACCCAGGTCTCCTGCACTGCAGGCAGACGCATTTGTATTAATTTGCTAGGGCTGCCGTAACAAAGTACCACCAACTGAGTGACTTAAACAACTTCTATTTATTTTCTCAAAATTTTGCAGCTAGATGTCAAGGTTCAAAGTTTCAGCAGTGTTGATTCCTTGAATTGTTTCTTTCTTTTTTGTTCCTCGACTTGTAGATAGCCATCTTTTCCCTGTGTCTTTGCACAGTCTTCCCTGTACACATATCTGTACTCTAATCTTTTGTTACAAAGTTATCAGTCATTTTGTGTTAGGACCTACCCCTTTTAACGTACTACATCTTTAAGGAAGCACCTCCATATACTTTTCAATTCTGAGTTACTGTGGTTTAGGACTTCCACGTAATGCATTTTTCGAGGACACAGTTCAGCCGGTAGCAATGTGAAGGCTTATTATGCTGTTACTTTCTGTAAATAATGCATTGAAATATTATAAATTTCCATCAGGAGATAAATAGTTGAGTAAAACTATAATATGCATAATAGAAAATGGGCATCCCTGGTGAATCAGATAGTAAAGAATCTGTCTGCAATGCAGGATACCTAGTTTCAATCCCTGGGTCTGTAAGATACTTTAGAGAAGAGAATGGCTATAGAATCCAGTATTCTTCCATGGAGAATTCCATGAACAATGGTGCCCAGTGGGATGTAGTCTTATTGATGTTGTTCAGTTGCTCAGTCATGTCTGACTCTTTGAGACCCCATGGATTGCAGCACACCAGTCTTCCCTGTCCTTCACTATCTCCCACAGTTTGCTCAAACTCATGTCCATTGAGTCAGTGATGCCACTCAACCATCTCATCCTTTGTCATCCTCTTCTCCTGCCCTCAGGCTTTTCCAACATCAAGGTCTTTTCCAATGAGTCAGTTCTTCACATCAGTGGCCAAAGTATTGAGATTTAGCAACAGTCCTTGGTGTTGCAAAGAGTTGGACATGGCTGAATGACTAAACATATACTAGAAAACAATACACATTTTTTAAAAAATATGTTTACTTTCATTTATATTAACCCATGTGGATATTTATGATGTATTGTTGGGAGTAAAACATAATGATATAATTTCCCCAGAGGGAGATTTGTCTCTATTCATCTGTTAGAATACCATGCCTTTTCTAATCAAACAAAGACATTGAAATGACAGAAACCATACATTTCTTCCCATTAGTTTGACCCAGATGCTGGGAAAGATTGATTGCAGGAGAAGTGGGAGGCAGAGGATGAGATGATTGGATGACATCATCAATTCAATGGACTTAAGTGAAAGTGAAGTTGCTCAGCTGTGCCCGACTCTTTGAGACCCCATGGACTGTCCATGGAATTCTTCAGGCTAAAATACTGAAGTGGGTAGCCTTTCCATTTTCCAGGGGATCTTCCCAACCTAGGGATCAAACCCAGGTCTCTCATATTGTGGGTGGATTCTTCACCAGCTGAGCCACAAGGGAAGCCCAAGAATACTGGAGTGAGTAGTCTATCCCTTCTACAGCAGATCTTCTCAACCCAGGAATCGAACCAGAGTCTCCTGCATTGCAGGCAGATTCTTTACCAAGTGAGCTATGAGGGAAGCCCTTAAGTCTGAGCAAACCCTGGGAGATAGTAAAAGACAAAGAAGCCTGGTATACTGCAGTCCATGGGGTCACAAAGAGTCAGACATGACTTAGTGACTGAACAAGAAAACAAAATTTTCCATATGTAGATATGTAGATGATACCATTCTAATGGCAGAATGCAAAGAACTAAAAGAGCTTTTTGATGAAAGTGAAAGAGGAGAGTGAAAAAGCTGACTTAAAACTCAATATTCAAAAAGTGAAAATCATGGTGTCCTATCCCAACAGTTCATGAAAATAGATGAGCAAAAAGGGAATCAGTGGCATATTTTATTTTCTTTGGCTCCCAAATCACTTAGATAGTGACTGCAGCCATAAAACTAAAAGACACTTGCTCCTTGGAAGAAAAAAACTATGACAAAACTAGACAGGGTATTAAAAAGCAGAGATATCACTTTGCCATCAATGGTCCATATAGTCAAAGCTATTGTTTTTCCAGTAGTCTTGTATGGATGTGAGAGTTGTGCCATAAAGAAGACTGAGTGTTGAATAATTGATGTCTTTCAATTGTGGTGCTGGAGAAAACTCTTGAGTGTCCTTTGGACTACAAGGAGATCAAACCAGTCAATCCTAAAGGAAATCAATCCTGAGTATTCATTGGAAGAACTGATGATGAAGTTGAAACTCCAATAATTTTGGCCATCTGATGGGAAGAGTCAACTCATTGGAAAAGATCCTGATGCTGCGAAAGATGGCAGACAGAAAGAGAAAGAGGGTGGGAGAGGATTAGATGACTAGATAGCATCACTTACTCAATGGACATGAATTTGAGCAAACTCTGGGAGAAAGTAAAGGACAGGGAAGCCCTGTCTGCTGTAGTCCATGGGGTCTCAAAGAGTTGACATGACTTAGCAACTGAACAACAACAAAGCTCCATCAATAAGAAAAGGAACTAATTTTTTTTAATCAATTCATTTACCTTACTTTCTTCAAATATCTAAATGCACCAGTGGACAGGTCAGACATTAAAACAAGACTATTATCTTTACTATATAAATGATTTTTATTTTAATCATGGCAATAAAGTAAAAAAAGTTCTTTAATATTTCTTAGAAAACTCACTTAAGGTTACAAAAGTTACATCTAAATCTCAAATTAAGTATGTAATGTTTATCATGTTTTGATTTTTTCTGTTTATATTAGCTTTATAAGCAAATTTGCAAGTTATTCTACTAAATATTCTAAACAAATGCACTCTTGCAATGAGAAAAGACAACAACATCAAAGTTCTCAAGAAATTGTATATGAAAAGAAAAATTTTAAAGTACAAAACAGCTATAAAAATTAAAATCAGCTCATATGTTAAATTAAAATTTAGAATCAAATAATTGAGAGTTACTTTAGTTTTCTCATTATTTTGGGAATGTGGTTATGTATAGTTCATAGTACATATAAGTTAAATTAATGATTCACTTTAATATTTAAAAATGAAGTTCTCTTTGTCAAAAGACAATTTTAAATTCTATTTTAGGTGTATTTCCCAATATATATTGTCTCTGACATGACTGATTGATCAATTGATAAGCTGTAATTATTCACCAAATAAAGGTAGGGGCAAATGTCACCTAGTTTGAATGAAAATGTTCCATTTCCTTTCTATAGCTTTTCAGACTATGAGTACTCAAATGTTAATACAGATATCACACTTCTAAAGCCTTTAATCATAATGTCAACCAAACTTTTATAAAAAAAAGTCTGAGGTTTGACATCATAAGTAACTTTACACTGTAGAAGAACTTTTGAAAATAAGTACTGATTTTCTTTTTTTAATTTGTCAACACAAAAGAATGCACTTTCGACTGCTGTTTGCATATTTACTAAGGTCATCTACCAAACCAAACAAATAAAAATTGGAATTAAGTTTTAATAGAGTTGCTTTTGAAAAAAAATAAATTCAAATTGCACAGCAAAACAACAGTATTTCTGAACTATTAAGTGAGTGAGTGAAGTCGCTCAGTCGTGTCCGACTCTTTGCGACCCCATGGACTGTAGCCTCTCAGGCTCCTCTGTCCATGGGATTTTCCAGGCAAGAGTACTGGAGTGGATTGCCATTTCCTTCTCCATCTGAACTATTAGAAAATGTAATTAAAAAGAAAAAAAAGACAGATGGCAGCATAGAGTACATTTTTGAAAAGAAAATGTTCATTAAGTAGTAAGAATTACTGGTTTCCTTGATTTGAAGGAACAATATTTTCTCTTTTTTTCAAATTTGAAGAATTTTAGGGAATATAATAAATCATATTACATATAATATTTTCTATGTATTTGGAAGATTAAAAAGAAAGCATCTAGGACATAATTCCTAAATAGTTGCACCACTTTGTGTATATTCCAAAGTATAAATACTTTGGAATTTGTAATGGCATAATTTTTATGAAAATATACTAGGAAACTTCCAGCCAAACCTAATATTTTAAATGTGAAGCTAAAAAAATCTATACACAAAGAGATACTGCAGTTTTTATAACCTGAATATCTAAATTTCTGTCTTAATCATAGTCTTGACAGTACTTACTTTCTATGTTTGAATTGGTAATATATTTCTACAAAATTCCTGCTACATGAAAAAATAATCTAAAATAAAATGAAGAAACATAGAGACTTTTCACCAAATAAATACATAGAGTTGTTTACATTAAGTTACATGTACCTTAAGTTACATACCTTATTATGAAAATTGTGTTCCAGATACATTATTTAATAATTGAGAAAGACAGGGAGAAAAGAAATTATGAAAGCAGAAGGAAACAAGAAAAAAATTAAAATTGGTAAAACATATTTGGTGAAGTCATTTTTAACTCAACAAAAAGTAAACTATTTGTTTCAGCAATTGATGGAAAGTCTATTTAGGGTGCCATTAGTATAACTGATCTTCAGTTCTATCCATATACTGAAAGTTGATTCCCAGAAGATGACAAAACCACTAGACATCAAAACTGAAAATCTACATATGAATATTATTTCCCTCAATATACTTCTTTCTACTTAATGTAGAATCCTTTATCCCTCTTGAACTCAGCTATAAAATCACTGGATTTAAGCTTAAAATCTCTACTCAGAAAATAGGAGAACTTTTCTGAGTGATCTATTAGGAAAAAAAAAAAATTCTGGAAGTTAAGAACCTTCAATAAAACATCACATCTATTTACCCATTGGAATGTCCTCCAGTCAAGAAATAGGGCTCACCCAACTGGAGGTGACTGAAGAAAGCCTCTGTTGTCAAAGCAAGGGAAAGTGTCAACAAGAACAAAGAGGACTGATAAAAACCCAGTAAATGCCTGGAGAAAACAATCTAAATTAAGACAAAATAAAACAAAAAATGGAGTATTGGTATCCTCTCAGATAAGCTGTCTATAAGTAAGGGAAAATGAAATTCTAACTTAAAAAATTAAAGTTGAATCTTTAGAAAACAATAATGATAAAAAATTACTTTAAAATTAGAAATAGAAATTTAAGCAATAAAAAGAGATAGTTGAGAATATTTTCCAGAATGTAGACAAAAACATGGAAGTAGGACTGAATTCTAGTTTTGCCAGAGGTTCATAGACAGAACATTAAAATACTTAGAAACAGACATTTGAAAATTTGATATATTAATGGCTATGGCATTCCAAATGTGTGGGTAAAATTTAGACAATTCCATACATGGGAGATTTTCTAGGCATATAAAAAGACAAAACTGGTCCAGAACAACCTGCATTAAATTATAAATTAAAAAAATTAAAATTTATTTTTGAAAAAATATGTATAATAATTATATGTTCAAGATACTTTTATAATGTTAGGCTTGATTTATTTTTAAAAAGCAATTTGAGAATATTGTAAAAATATTTAATAAACTTGTTCTGAAAACTTTATTTGAAAAGATTAAAATGTGCACACACATACCAAAACCAAGTAAGTAATTATGGAATTAAAACTGAAAATATCTGCATGTGAAAAAAGAGAATTTATTTCTTATGGGATTTTAAAATGCAATAGTTGAAAAAGTTGAAGAATTTTGTAACATATATTTGACATACTATTATATTATATTTAATGTGGAAACTTTTATTATCCAAAGGAATATGAATTTGACCACTATTTTAAAATCACTGTTTAATAGATGGACAATTATTTAATAAAGCTATCAAGGCTTCCCTGAGAGCTCAGTTGGTAAAGAATTCACCTGCGATGCAGGAGACCCTTGTTGATTTCTGGTCGGGAAGATCAGCTGGAGAAGGGATAGGCTACCCACTCCAGTATTCTTGGGCTTCCCTTGTGGCTCAGCTGGTAAAGCATCTGCCTGCGATGTGGAAGACTTGGATTTGATCCCTGGGTTGGGCAGATTCCTCGGAGAAGGGCCAGACTGTATAGTCCATGGAATCACAAAGAGTCAGACACACTGAGAGACTTTCTCTATTTACTAAATCAACATAGCAACGTCTAGTAAAGTTGAAGATATGTATATTCTGTTTGCACCATAGCTCAGCCATGTCTCTTTCTTTGTGACCTCATAGATTGTAGCTTCTGTCCCTGGGATTCTCCAGGCAAGAATACTGGAGTAGGTTGCCATTTCTTCCTCCAGGGGATTTTCCTGACCCAGGAATCTAATGCACATCCTCTGCATCTCCTGCTATACAGAAAAATTCTTTACTGCTGAGCCACTGGGGAAACTATGAATATTCTGCTGCTGCTGCTAAGTCACTTCAGTCATGTCCGAATCTGTGCGACCCCACAGATGGCAGCCCACCAGGCTCCCCCACCCCTGGGATCCTCCAGGCAAGAATACTTGAGTGGGTTGCCATTTCCTTCTCCAGTGAATATTCTAGGGTGCATCAATTCCAATTCTTGTCTTTGGAGTGAAAGACATTCTTGCACATGTTTATAAAAAGATAGGTCAAAAATGTTGAAATCACCATCATTATTTGTAAAAGTAGCTATTTAGAAATAATGTATAAAACCATCATGGGATAATAAATAAATCAATTTTATGTAATTACATAATGTAATTCAATATATCAAAAATTAATTAAATATACCAAAAATTAATTAGAGGGATACATAGGGAGAGATGGTTGGATGGCATCATGACTCAATGGACATGAGCTTGAGCAAACCCCAGGAAATCGTGAAGGACAGGGAAGCCTGGCATGCTGCAGTGCAAGGGGGTGCAAACAGTTGGGCATGACTGATGGTCTGAACAACAAATACATTTCAACAAGGATAAATATTTCAAATATAATATTGATCAAAGTTAAGATGTTATAGAGGATACCAGCATAGATTCAATCACTTACTGTTTCACACATGCATTCCTTGTCATCATAGTTGTTTTAATTCCTTTAGCTATCATGAGAATAGCCAGGAAAAACAGGCTGCTATCCACAGGATGGGCCATTGTGCATACCTAATTACTGAGAATCTCATTGCCCCAGATTTTCATTGTTTGTATTCCCTTGTAATCCAAATGTCTTCCCACTCAATGTCTATTCTAAGAAGTTCATCCTTGTTAACCAATTTTCCAATATCATTATTTCTAAGTGCCTGACCAACTTCAGGATATTTCAGATCCTGGAAAATGATGTTGTAAAAGTGCTGCACTCAATATGCCAGCAAATTTGGAAAACTCAGTAGTGGCCACAAGACTGGAAAAGGTGTTTTCACTCCAATCCCAAAGAAAGACAATGCCAAAGAGTGCTCAAACTACCACACAATTGCACTCATCTGACACACTAGTTAAAAGATGCTCAAAATTCTCCAAGCCAGGTTTCATCAGTACGTGAAGCATGAATTTCCCGATGTTCATGCTGGTTTTAGAAAAGCAGAGGAACCAGAGATCAAATTGCCAACATTCGCTGGATCATGGAAAAAGCAAAAGAGTTTCAGAAAAACATCTATTTCTGCTTTATTGACTATGCCAAAAGCCCTTGATTGTGTGGATCACAACAAACTGTGGAAAAATCTGAAAGAGATGGGAATACCAGACCACCTGACCTGCCTCTTGAGAAATCTGTATGCAGGTCAGGAAGCAACAGTTAGAAGTGGACATGGAACAACAGACTGGTTCCAAATAGGAAAAGGAATACATCAATGCTGTATATTGTCACCCTGCTTATTGAACTTATATACAGAACACATCATGAGAATCACTGGACTGGAAGAAGCACAAGCTGGAATCAAGATTGCCAGGAGAAATATCAATAATCTCAGATATGCAGATGACACCACCCTTATGGCAGAAAGGGAAGAGGAACTCAAAAGCCTCTTGATGAAATTGAAAGTGGAGAGTGAAAAAGTTGGCTTAAAGCTCAACATTCAGAAAATGAAGATCATGGCATCCGGTCCCATCACTTCATGGGAAATAGATGGGGAAACAGTGGAAATAGTATCAGACCTTATTTTTGGGAGGTTCCAAAATCTCTGCAGATGGTGACTGCAGCCATGAATTTAATGACTCTTACTCCTTGGAAGGAAATGTATGACCAACCTAGATAGCATATTGAAAAGCAGAGACATTACTTTGCCAATAAAGGTCTGCCTAGTCAAGGCTATGGTTTTTCCAGTGGTCATGTGTGGATGTGAAATTTGGACTGTGAAGAAGGCTGAGTGCTGAAGAATTGATGCTTTTGAACCGTTGTGTTGGAGAAGACTCCTGAGAGTCCCTTGGACTGCAAGGAGATCCAACCAGTCCATTCTAAAATCAGCCCTGGGATTTCTTTGGAAGGAATGATGCTGAAGCTGAAACTCCAGTACTTTGGGCACCTTATGCGAAGAGTTGACTCATTGGAAAAGACCCTGATGCTTGGAGGGATTGGGGGCAGGAGAAAAAGGGGACATCAGAGGATGAAATGGCTGGATGGCGTCACTGACTCGATGGACATGAGTTTGAGTGGACTCCGGTAGTTGGTGATGGACAGGGAGGCCTGGCATGCTGCAATTCATGGGGTCATGAAGAGTCGGACACTACTGAGCAACTGAACTGAACTGAACTGACCATCTTCCAGCAATCAGACCTTATTTTTGGGAGGTTCCAAAATCTCTGCAGATGGTGACTGCAGCCATGAAATTTAATGACTCTTACTCCTTGGAAGGAAATGTATGACCAACCTAGATAGCATATTGAAAAGCAGAGACATTACTTTGCCAATAAAGGTCTGCCTAGTCAAGGCTATGGTTTTTCCAGTGGTCATGTGTGGATGTGAAATTTGGACTGTGAAGAAGGCTGAGTGCTGAAGAATTGATGCTTTTGAACCGTTGTGTTGGAGAAGACTCCTGAGAGTCCCTTGGACTGCAAGGAGATCCAACCAGTCCATTCTAAAATCAGCCCTGGGATTTCTTTGGAAGGAATGATGCTGAAGCTGAAACTCCAGTACTTTGGGCACCTTATGCGAAGAGTTGACTCATTGGAAAAGACCCTGATGCTTGGAGGGATTGGGGGCAGGAGAAAAAGGGGACATCAGAGGATGAAATGGCTGGATGGCGTCACTGACTCGATGGACATGAGTTTGAGTGGACTCCGGTAGTTGGTGATGGACAGGGAGGCCTGGCATGCTGCAATTCATGGGGTCATGAAGAGTCGGACACTACTGAGCAACTGAACTGAACTGAACTGACCATCTTCCAGCTGGTTCTGGCATACTGTGGAGATTCTGAATGTTAACCTTGGCTGCATTTCTTCCTCCCATGTTTACTAGAGACCTTAGAATATTAAGACAGAGTTAGTAAATTAACAGCTTGTTTAGTTAGAAGTTTAGGAAGCTTACTAGTGGGTTTTGGACATTATTTTTTCTCATTCTATTTATTGATTTATTTGTTTTTTACTTCTCTGGATCTTCATTGCTGCACATGAGTTTTCTCTAGTTGCAGCAATCAGGGGAGCTATTCCTTGTTGTGGTGAATGGGATTCTCATTGCAGTTGTGGTGCATGGGCTTAGGTGCTCTGGAGCATGTGGGGTCTTCCTGGACCAAGGATCAAACCCATGTCCTATGCATTGGCAGGTGGGTTCTTAACCACTTGTCCACCACGGACCCCACTATTGGACCTGCTTTATACCAATCACCAGCATACCACCACAAATGTTTAATGGAATACCACCCTAAATGAGCAAAAAATAAAGACTTCAAAAAAACCAAAACAATACACCTATCATAGCAATTGGCTCCTCCTTTTGTTCAAAGTTCTACTCAAATCTGTTAGCCTCATAATTACATGGAAATAGATTGGAGAAGCTTGCCTGGATACATTATATGTTATTTCATAGTTTAAATGTAACCATGAAGCCTTGTACCTTTTTCATTGGTGAAGCAAAATGGACCATCATGGCTTGTTTGCTTTGAAAGAGATATCCTGTTGTTCCAAGACCAGTTCTTGGAAATTTCCTCTGATTTAATTCTCACATGTCATCATGTATTTATATTCATATAGGATGCTTACTACAAATATCTAATTAGCATAATGCCATCAAGGTGGTTCCAGATGTGATGTGATGGCTCCTGAGATTTGAATATGTTGACTTTTTACCCAGGTTGTATTATACAAACCATAGTATATTGATTTAGTCCTGGAGCAAGACTAAATCAATTGTTTAACATTGTTTAGTAAATGTAACCCATTTAATATTTTTCCTACTAATGGGAATAAAAAGGTAGTACATGCTACCATTCAAGTGTCAAGGGTTATGTTGATTTCCTTAAATAAAGATATCATATCTGGAATCATAGTTTGATTGTGATCAACACCCAATTTAGTCCAACCATCTAGTATTACTATGCAATACTTTATTGGTTTGTGTGCTGGACAGTCAAGCAAGTTATATTGAAGATGTAGTTGTCAGTACATCTGCAACTTCCAGGTTCTTGGTGATAGAAATAATATCTAATCTTCAGGGATGGAGAAGTTCTTTTGATTTACTATCTTTGCAGGAGTATGCAATTCAAGGGGCTTCTGAGTAGCTCTTTCTTCAATATTACACTTCATGAATAATGAAATCAAAATAGAATTCCAGTTTATATTTTTGGATTTATAAAATATACAGTTTTTCATCATTTCTCTGAACATATTATTAAATTTGCTTGGACAAAATCTTTATATTACCTATTACCTGACTCTATAAACTCCTTATTTGGTAAATCAGTGTGACCGTGAGTCTCTAGGAGGCTGTGTAAATTTAGAAACAACATCTGTCTTCTCTGACAATTTTGAGTAGTACTTATTTCCTAGAGCTCTGTCTTACACACACACACACACACACACACACACACACACACAAATACACCAATTTCCACTCCAGTAAACATCTGCAGGGCTCACGTGACAATGTTTGGGAGAGAGTTCACTCTTTAAACCAATGGCCGTGTTGTAGGGTTCTCTTTAAATATTTCGCTTCCCCTCAGTCAAAGTCTTCCACTTACATAACCAACATAAGGGAACTATTAAGATGCTAAGCCACTTCACAGTTTTTAAAAGTTGAGAGTTATGTTTTATTTGGACTTCCCTCTAGCTCAAATGGTAAAGAATCTGCCTGCAATGCAAGAGACCTGTGTTCAGTGTCTGGGTCAGGAAGATCCTTCGGAGAAGGGAATGGCAATCCACTCCAGTATTCTTACCCAAAGAAGCCCAAGGACAGAGGAGCCTGATGAACCACCGTCTTTTGGTCACAAAGTAGTCAGTACTACTAGTACTATGTTTTATTTGGTGGGAAATTTTAGGACTTTAAGTCTGAGAAAGCATCTCAAGTAATCCTGAGATATCTGCTCTGAGGAAGTGATGGGAGGAGCCAGGTTATATAGAAGTTTTACAACAAAAGGAAGATAGTTTGAACATCAAAAGATTATTGTTAGTTAAATAAGATCAGATATGCCAAGTTCCCCAGTGGTTCATTGGTAAAGAATCCACTTGCAATGCAGGAGACTTTCAGGCGATGTGGATTTGATCCCTAGTCCAGGAAGATCCTCTGAAGTAGCAAGTGGCAACCCATGCTGGTATTCTTGCCTGGGAAATCTCATGGACAGAGGAGGCTGCTGGGCTACAGTCCATGGGTCTCAAAAGAGTCAGATGTGACTGAGTGACAACACAACAGCAATAAGGAATGTAGTGCTTTTCTACATAGAGGAAGATGCAAGAGACTGAGCTTTGTGAAGTCATTCTTTCCATATGGATCTCATCTATCTGAGGCCAGTGCTTTTCATATCCGGAGCTTTGTTGAGGTTCACCATAGGGAGTGGCTGCAGCCTGATGGCTACTCAGTTCAGTTCAGTTCAGTTCAGTCGCTCAGTCATGTCCGAATCTTTGAGACCCCATGAATCGCAGCACAGCAGGCCTCCCTGTCCATCACCAACACCCGGAGTTCACTCAGATTCACGCCCATTGAGTCCATGATGCCATCCAGCCATCTCATCCTTGGTCGTCCCTTTCTCCTCCTGCCCCCAATCCCTCCCAGCATCAGGGTCTTTTCCAATGAGTCAACTCTTCGCATGAGGTGGCCAAAGTACTGGAGCTTCAGTTTTAGCATCATTCCTTCCAAAGAAATCCCAGGGTTGATCTCCTTCAGAATAGACTGGTTGGGTCTGCTTGCAGTCCAAGGGACTCTCAAGAGTCTTCTCCAACACCACAGTTCAAAAGCATCAATTCTTTGGCGCTCAGCCTTCTTCACAGTCCAACTCTCACATCCATACATGACCACAGGAAAAACCATAGCCTTGACTAGACGGACCTTAGTCGGCAAAGTAATGTCTCTGCTTTTCAATATACAATCTAGGTTGGTCATAACTTTTCTTCCAAGGAGTAAGCGTCGTTTAATTTCATGGTTTTAGTCACCATATGCAGTGATTTTGGAGCCCAAAAAAATAAAGTCTGACACTGTTTCTACTGTTTCCCCATCTATTTCCCATGAAGTGATGGGACCAGATGCCATGATCTTTGTTTTCTGAATGTTGAGCTTTAAGCCAACTTTTTCACTCTCCTCTCTCACTTTCAACAAGAGGCTTTTTAGCTCCTCTTCACTTTCTGCCATAAGGGTGGTGTCATCTGCATATCTGAGGTTATTGATATTTCTCCCGGCAATCTTGATTCCAGCTTGTGTTTCTTCCAGTCCAGC
>SJXQ01006578.1:140912-263497 GCA_006408695.1 Aepyceros melampus
GTGGCTGCGCCCAAGCCCAAGGGCGCCGGCCGCCTCAGCCGCCTGCACCCAAGGGCGGCACCAGAAGTATATATATATATATCAGCTGAAATTAGCACTAGGCCTCTCTGGGCCCCTGAAAACCTTTCTCCCTTTGAGAGTATCTTACCGACAGGACGTTCTCAGGGCCAGCTGCCTTCCCAGTGCGCTATCGGGGACCCAGCCTTACGCTGGACTTATCTCCGCACTCACACCCAGATGCCTCCCCAGGACGATACTGGGCTCCAGACTTAGACTGGGCCTTTTCAGCACTAACACCGGTGTTCAGAGTCCTTACCTGCTAATGAGATACCCCTTCTACCAGGAGAGTTGTTCTGCCCAGTCAAATTGAGATCCCGGACGAGCCCCCAAATGTTACGCTCCGAGTCCAAGTCCCTGAGCTGACTGAGAGAACAAGTCCACCAGAGTAATGCAAAAGCAAGAAGGGAGTTTATTGCTAACTTGAGTTAGGGCACTCTGCAGTCTCCAGCGCAGTGGAGTGAGGTGAGAGGGCCTGACTACTAGATGGCTACTAGATTGCAGATATTCTTCTCCTTTCTGAGTACCCTTAGAGCTCATCAGCTCACATTTAAGGCTGCAATTGTTGATGACAATGACATCCCTGTTTACTGATATGGCAAGAAATAATCCATTTCTCAGGTTTCTAATCTGTCCCAGACTTTTTTTTTTTTTTTCCTATGTGTCAACTAGCACCCTAATAGACTGTTGATCTCTGCCAACTACAAGGGGCTCTGGTTATCTCTCACCATTATAGGTTTTCAGCTTCCCTTTGTCTCTGGTGGAGCACTGATATCTGGCCTCTGAGATCCCATTTTTCCCAATGAGGTCAGTGAACTCAATTCTATCCAGTACTTCTTGCTTTCATTTCTGGTACACAAATGATTTTTGTAGAGTCTTCTAATGATACTGATCCTCCACCCACACTTCTCCAAATTTTAAATGTTTTACTAAAAGTAGCATATTCCAGCCCCTCTCTGGGGGGTCTGCACATGAGGTAGAGGTCAAAATCAGAGTGAAGGACTGAGTTGAAATATTAACATTTTTATTTCTTACCATGTTTGAATTTTCAGTATATGAATCTCTCTGGGTTTTCAATTCATAAAATTCCATTGGTGATAGTAGAGAGAAAACCAGTTTATTTATTTTTGTAGTCTCAATTAAAATGCAAATATTTTTGAAATATGCTACGCAGTGTTCCTGAAAATGTGATTCAGTGACCATTTGCATCAAAATTATCTAGAGGCACTTATATTGAACTGGAGGGTCCTAGGCTTCACACAGGGACAATTGAATCAAATTCCCTAGAGAATATTTGTGGTGATATGCATTTTAACAAAAATTTTAGATGATACTTATGCATACCAAAATGTGTGATGTCATCATATGGAGAAAGTTAGCATTCATAGTAAGAATTCAGAATTGTATTAACTGTCCAAATCAGAATTCTCATATTGCTTTAGGAGAAATTAGGTTCAAGAAAGCCAAAAGGTGTCATGTTGTCCGAATAATATTTCCCTCTTCTTTGGGTCATGAAATAAATTTCAGATGTTTATACTATCAATCCATATTACGTTTTTACCTTTCATCACATATGTTCCTCTTTTCACCTCTAAACAGCATAGTGGTTGGAAGACATCTGCCAAGCTCTTTCTCAAGATGGGAGTTGAATTTCTTAAAATAGTATTGACAGCTAATTTAAAGTGAGACTTGACCTAAAATGACAGAATTATGGAGCAGGGGAGATATTAGTGGTAGAATCAGGGATCAAAGTTGAGATTGAGTGAGGTTTTGAGATATGGCCAGGTCCAGCAGTGTCGTGCACATAACTTCAGTACTGATCATTTCTATTCAAGCCAAGTGCTTCCTACTACAAATACCAGCCTGGCTGCCTGAGGGCTCTCATCGGAAGTGGCATGAATTTAGTGCCCCTTCCAGCAGCTCTCAACCAATTATGCATGGAGTTGAGGGACAAGTAGATAAGCTTCCTCACACCATAAATGCAGCACACTGAGGCACATTGTATATGATCTCTCAAAGGTCTAATGTAAGTGGATCTCCAGTAGTCCACAGTGCTTAACTGCTTTAATCTAGTATATATCCACCAACTTTCTTTCCTTGGCTTACTACCTACCTCCCTTAAATGTATTTCTTAAATGATTAAATTAAAAAATATCATAAACACTTGTATATTCAAATGGTTTCCACATAAATTAGGGTTTAATATAATACTTATGATATTTTTATATGTGTGTAATGTATTAACAATATTTATTGTCAATACTCAAGGAAAGGTTAATTATATTTGGGGAGGGATTTATAATTGCTTTTGCACTTTGATCTCATCATTGCTTCAGTTATTTATTTAAACACAGTTTTTAGAAAATTTTACCACTTGAAAAAATACTTTTCCACAGCCGGCTCTATTTATGTGGTAATTTTATTTCCCTTACGTGTTATAATAGTTTTCACCTCATTCAAATTTGTCATTAATTTGATCCTGAAATAAAATAACTTCTTTCCCATAAGCTATGAAAAACCATCATGAATTGCACTACAATTAGAATTTGTACCTTTTACTATCTGCTGATATTTTGCATGATCACTTTGAACCAGTTTTACTATTTATATATCGATCTTTTCTATCAAGCAATCATTGAAAAGTTATTACAATGCTTTACATTTCAATTAACATCTCAAGCCTGTAAAGTGTGAGTTAAGAAGTAAAGTGTGTTTTTGTTAGATTTTGAGTCATATATAACAGCACATTTTTAATGTATTCTATTCAGGTTAACAAAGGGCAGAAAATATATGAAAAAATTTACTTCTTGCCTTTTTAAAAAATTAATAAAGGTAATTACAATGAAATATTTTAAGCATTATTTCATTTTAGTTTTGGAAGAAGTGATCTTAATTTTCTAAAACAAAGGATTGTTTCTGGTAGTAAAGGTTAAATTTTAAGTTGGTAAGATATATGTATTAGCTATCAGTTGATACAAAGTGCTCCCCAAATTGCAAATATATTGTTGAAACAATAAAAGTTCACTACCTAACATAGATTTTGAGCCTTAGAAATCCAGATGTAGCTTATGACTATCTTTCTGGGTCAGAGTTCTCATGAGGTTGCAGGCAAGGCTTCTGCTGAGACTTCATCATCTGAACGGTTTTTGACTCACTGTCTGTCAGCTGATACTGGCTGGTGGCCATTGACTCAGTTTCCCACTGTTCAAGTTTTCCTTCCACAAGTGTTCTGAGGACCTGCCAGTTGTTTTCTTAAAAGTGAGCAGTTTGGTTTCATTGGCATTTCCCTAGTATCCACTGATGCTGAGTATCTTTCTGTATGTCGTTTGTACAATATATCTTCTTGGAAGAAATGTTTATTCATCTTCTGGTTATACAACAGTTTGCCCACTTACCTACTGAAGAGCACCTTTGGCTGCTTAAGAGTTTTGGCATTTATGAACAAAATTCCTATAAACCATGTGCAAGTTTTGTGTTGTTGTCATTGTTTTGAGTGACCAAGTCGTGTCTGACTCATATTGACCCCATGAACTGCAGCACACTGAGCTTCCCTGTCCTTCATTATCTCAATTTCATGAATTTGCTCAAATTCATGTCCATTGAGTTGGTGATGCCATCTAACCATCTCCTCCTTCCAGTGAGTCAGCCCTTAGCATCAGGTGGCCAAAATGTTGGAGCTTCAGCTTCAACATCAGTACTTACAGTGAATATTCAGGGTTGATTTCCTTTAGGATTGACTGGTTTGCTGTCTCTTTTGCTGTCCAAGATACTCTCAAGAGTCTTCTCCAGCACCACAATTTGAAAGCACCAGTCCTTTGGGGTTCAGCCTTCTTTGTGGTCCAGCTCTCACATCCAAACATGATTACTGGAAAAACCATAGATTTAACTATTTAACATTTGTTGGTGAAGTAATGTCTCTGCTTTTTAATACACTGTCTAGGTTTGCCATAGCTTTTCTACCAAGGAGCAAGCCTCTTTTAATTTTGTTGCTGTAGTCACTGTCCACATTGATTTTGGACCCCAAGAAAATAAATCTGTCACCATTTCCAATTTTTTTCTATTTGCTGTAAAGGTATGAGATCAGATGCCTTGATTTTACTTTTTTGAATCTTGATTTTAAAGCCAACTTTTTCACTCTGTTCCTTCACACTTATCAAGAGGGTCTTTAGTTTCTCTCTGCTTTCTGCCATTAGAGTGGTATCATCTGCTTATCTGTGGTTATTGATATTTCTTTTTCACTCTGTTCCTCCACACTTATCAAGAGGGTCTTTAGTTTCTCTCTGCTTTCTGCCATTAGAGTGGTATCATCTGCTTATCTGTGGTTATTGATATTTCTCCCAGCAATCTTGGTTCTAGCTTGTGATTCATCCAGCCCAGCATTTTGCATGATGTACTCTTCACATAAGTTAAATAAGCAGGATGACAATATACAAGCTTGATGGTGTGGACATCAGTTTTCAACACATTGGAGTAAGTACCAAGGACTCTGATTGTAGGATCATATGGTAAGAGTATGTTCAGCTTTCTAGGAAACTTTTAGAGTGTCTTTCCAAAGAGACTATGACATTTTGCATTTCTACTAACAATGAATAAGAGTTCTTATTGCTCTACAATTGTTAGCATCTGGTGTTTTCAGTGTTTGGGATTTGGCCATCCTGACAGATGTGTAGGAGTATTTTATTAATGTTTTAACTTGCATTTCCCTGAAGACATATTATGTGAACTATATCTTCATATGTTTGTTTGTCATCTGCATTTCCTTGGTGAGGTCCTTGACCTATGCTTTAATCAAGTTTTTTTTTTTAATTGAATTTTAAGAATTTGTTACATGTTTCAGATAACAGTGTTTATCACATTTTTCTTTTGAAAATGTTTTCTACAAGTACTTAATTTGTCTTCTCATTCTCTTGGGATTATATTTCACAAATAGAATTTTTAAATTTTTAATTAAGTACAGTTAATTATTCAAACTATGGAACAATTCCACTCATTTCATATGCTAGCAAGGCCATGCTCAAAGTCCTTTAGGCTATGCCTCAACAATATGTAAAAAAAAAAAAAAAAAAAAAACTTTCAAATGTGCAAACTGTATTTAGAATAGGTAGAGGAACCAGAGGTCAAATTTCCAACATCCATTGGATCATAGAAAAAACAAAAGTTCCAGGAAAACATCAGTTTTTGCTTCATTGACTATGCTAAAGCCTTTGACTATATGGATCACAACAAACTGTGGAAAATTCTTCAAGAGATGAGAATATCTGACCACCTTACCTGCTTCCTGAGAAACCTGTATGCAGGAAAAGAAGCAACAGTTAGAACTGGACATGGAACAACAAACTGGTTCCAAATTGGGAAAGGAGTACATCAAGGCTATATATTGTCATCCTGCTTATTTAACTTATATACAGAGTACCTCAAGTAAAATGCTGGGCTGGATGAAACAAAAGCTGGAATCAAGATTGCCAGACAAGTATCAGTAACCTCAAATATCCAGAAGACACCTCCCTTATGGCAGAAAGTGAAGAGGAACTAAAGAGCCTCTTGAAGAAGATAAAAAAGCAGAGTAAAAAAGCCGGCTTAAAACTCACTATTCAAAAAAGTCAGATCATGGCATCTGGTCCCATCACTTCATGGCAAATAAATGTGGAAACAATGAAAAGAGTGACATACTATTTTCCTGGGCTCTGAAATCTCTGCAGATAGAGACTGCAATCATGAAGTTAAAAGAAGCTTGCTCCTTGGAAGAAAAGTTATGACAAATCTAAGCAGCAGCATTAAGAAGCAGAAACATTACTTTGACAACAATCGTCAGTATAGTCAAAGCTATGGTCTTTCCAGTAGTCATATATGGTTGTGAGAGCTGGACAATAAAAAAGACTGAGGACTAGAGAATTGATGCCTTCAAACTGTGGTGCTGGAAAAGACTCTTGAGAGTCCCTTAGGCAACAAAAAGATCAAACCAGTCAATCTTATTTTTTTTATTTTTATTTATTTTATTTTATTACTTTACAATACTGTATTGGTTTTGCCATACATTGACATGAATCCACCACGGGTGTACATGAGTTCCCAATCTGAACCCCCCTCCCACGCCCCACCCCATATCATCTCTCTGGATCATCCCCATGCACCAGTCCCAAGCATCCTGTATCCTGTATCGAACATAGACTAGTGATTCGTTTCTTACATGACAGTATACATGTTTCAAACCAGTCAATCTTAAAGGAAATCAACCCTGAATATTCATTGGAAGGACTGATGCTGAAGCTGAAGCTCTGATAATTTGACCACCTGATATAAAGAGTCAACTCATTGGAAAAAAGCCTGATTCTGGGAGAGATTTAAGGCAGGAGGAGAAGGGGAGGACAAAAGCTTAGATGGTTGGATGTCATCACTGACTCAATAGACATGAATTTGAGCAAACTCTGGGAAATAGTGAAGGACAGGGTAGCCTGACGTGCTACAGTCCAAGGGTCATAAAGAGTTGAACACACTGGACAAGTGAACAGCAACAGCAATATCAATAATTTCTTCCACAGATCATACTTTTAATATTTTATTCAAAAAGCTATTGTTGTATGAATGTTCATCTAGGTTGTATCTTGTTATTTTCTAGGAATTTTATAGTTTTAAATTTTACATTTTGCTCAATGATCTCTTTGAGTTAATTTATATGATGGGATAATGTTTGTATCTAGAGTCTTCTTTTTTTTTTTACATGTGGATATCACAGTTGTTTTTGCATTATTTGTTGAAAAGACTATCTTTGCTCAATTTTACTGCCTTTGTTTTTGAATATCTATTTCTGCACTCGCTATTATGTTCCACCAATCTGTTTGTCTGTTCTTTTGCCAATACCACACTGCCTTGATTAATACAGCTTTATTTTAAGGCTTGAAGTTGGATAGTGTCAGTACTTCAAATTTGTACTTTAATTATTTGTTGTCTATTCTGATTTTTTTTGCCTCTTAATATAAATTTTAGAATAAGTTTGTCAATATCCACAAAATAATTTGCTGAGATTTTGACTGGGATTTCATTGAGTCTATAGATCAGTCTGCAAAGAACTGATATCTTGACAACATTGAGTTTTTCTGGTCTAACATGTGGTATCTCTCCATTTATTCAGTTCTTTACTTTTGTTCATCACAGTTTTATTGTTTTATTCATGTACATCTTACATATTATTAGATTAATTCCTAATCATGTCATCTTGGGAGACATACATCTCGGGTATCTTGTTTTTAATTTTAAATTCCATATTTATTTCATGTATTTAGAAAAACAAATGATTTTTATAAATTAACCATATATCTTGAACCTTGCTATAAACACTTAGTAGATCCAAGAATTTTTGTTAATTCAGATTTTCAACGTTGAAAAATCATGTCATTTGTAAACAAAGCACTCCTTCTACATTTAGCCAGGCTTGTATTGAGCCAGGAAGCAGGGTAAGATGATTGTTCTATGGCTTCTCAAATCTTTGTGAGCAACTGTCTTGCCTTGGTTTTCTCCTTTTATACTCATATTTTTTTAAATAATTAATTTTTATTTTTTAGTTTGTTTTGCTTTACAATACTGTATTCGTTTTGCTACACATCGACATGAATCAGCCACGAGTGTACATGAACTCCCAATCCCGACCCCCACCTCCCCCCTCCCGCCCCACACCCTCTCTCTGGATTTTCCCCGTGCATCAGTCCCAAGCATCCTGCATCCTGCATCAAACCTGGCCTGGCGATTCATTTCACTTATGATATCACACATGTTACACTGCCACTCTGCCAACCCATCCCACCCTCTCCCTCTCCTACAGAGTCCAAAAGGCCATTCTATACATCTGTGTCTCTTTTGCTGTCTTGCGTACAGGTTTATCATTACCATCATTCTAAATTCCATATATATGTGTAAGTATACTGTATTGGTGTTTTTCTTTCTGGCTTACTTCACTCTGTATAATCGGCTCCAGCGTCATCCACCTCATTAGAACTGATTCAAATGTATTCTTTTTAATAGCTGAGTAATACTCCATTGTGTATATGTACCACAGCTTTCTTATCCATTCATCTGCTGATGGACATCTAGGTTGCTTCCATGTCCTGGCTATTATAAACAGTGCGCAATGAACATTGGGGTACACGTGTCTCTTTCGATTCTGGTTTCCTTGGTGTGTATGCCCAGCAGTGGGATCGCTGGATCATAAGGCATTTCTATTTGCAATTTTTTAAGGAATCTCCACACTGTTCTCCATAGTGGCTGTACTAATTTGCATTCCCACCAACAGTGTAAGAGGGTTCCCTTTTCTCCACACCCTCTCCAGCATTTATTGCTTGTTGACTTTTGGATCGCACCTCTATGATCCACCTCCCAGAATACTGGAAATAAAAGCAAAAATAAACAAATGGGATCTAATTAAAATTAAAAGCTTCTGCACAACAAAGGAAACTATAAGCAAGGTGAAAAGACAGCCTTCAGAATGGGAGAAAATAATAGCAAATGAAGCAACTGACAAACAACTAATCTCAAAAATATACAAGCAGCTTATGCAGCTCAACTCCAGAAAAATAAATGACCCAATCAAAAAATGGGCCAAAGAACTAAATAGATATTTCTCCAAAGAAGACATACGAATAGCTAACAAACACATGAAAAGATGCTCAACATCACTCATTATCAGAGAAATGCAAATCAAAACCACAATGAGGTACTATACTCATATTTTTTAAAAAATATTTTAATGTCTCAAATAAATTCATCCCAGCTTTTTCTTCCAGGTATAGACAGTCTATGATATATTTCAACTGTAACCTCTTGTGACAGGAGTCTGAATGTTGCTGTCTTGCAGTGTTTTTGAGCATTGATCACTTATTTTGAGGCCTGATTTCTGATTTAGAAGAAACAGATATTAGCAGCTTAGGTCACTGCCACAAATAGGGCCTAGGTATGTTAGAACAGACAAAAAAAGTACTTTCAAATAATGTCTGTACTGTTTTCTCCAGAACTGTGGTTCAGAGTCCCACTCTGGAAATGGAATCTTCCCTCTTCAAGAGTGTTGTCACATTCAGGAGAAATAGGGAAAGGGAATGTCAAAATTTCACAAAACTTATTCAAAACTTTGAATTTACCTTTTTGTTGATTCATTCCCAGACAATCATGAAGTTGTGATCACTCCCACTCACCTAGAGCCAGACATCCTGGAATGTGAAGTCAGGTGGGCCTTAGTAAGCATCAGTAGGAACAAAGCTAGTGGAGGCGATGGAATTCCAGTTGAGCTATTTCAAATCCTGAAAGATGATGCTGTGAAAGTGCTGCACTCAATATGTCAGCAAATTTGGAAAACTCAGCAGTGGCCACAGGACTGGAAAAGGTCGGTTTTCATTCCAATCCCAAAGAAAGGTAATATCAAAGAATGCTCAAACTACTGTACAATTGCACTCATCTCACATGCTAGTAAACTGATGCTTAAAATTCTCCAAGTCAGGCTTTAACAATATATGAACTGTGAACTTACAGATGTTCAAGGTGGTTTTAGAAAGGGCAGAGGAAACAGAGATCAAATTGCCAACATCCGGTACATCATCGAAAAAACAAGAGTTCCAGGAAAACATCTCTTTCTGCTTTATTGACTATGCCAAAGCCTTTGACTGTGTGGATCACAAGAAACTGTGGAAAATTCTGAAAGAGATGGGAACATCAGACCACCTGACCTGCCTCGTGAGAAACCTGTATACAGGTCAGGAAGCAATAGTTAGAACTGGACATGGAACAAAAGACTGGTTCCAAATAGGAAAAGGAGTATGCCAAGGCTGTATATTGTCACTCTGCTTATTTAACTTATATGCAGAGTACATCATGAGAAATGCTAGGATGGATGAAGTACAAGCTGGAATCAAGATTGCCAGGAGATATATCAATAACCTCAGATATGTAGAAGGCAATGGCACCCCACTCCAGTACTCTTGCCTGGAAAATCCTATGGACAGAGGATCCTGGTAGGCTGCAGTCCATGGGGTCGCTGAGAGTCAGATATGACTGAGCAACCTGACTTTCACTTTTCACTTTCATGCACTGGAGAAGGAAATGGCAACCCACTCCAGTGTTCTTCCCTGGAGAATCCCAGGGACAGGGGAGCCTGGTGGGCTGCTCTCTATGGGGTCACACAGGTCAGACACGACTGAAGTGACTTAGCAGCAGCAGATATGTAGATGACACCACCCTTATGGCAGAAAGTAAAGAAGTACTAAAGAGCCTCTTGATGAAAGTGAAAGAAGAGAGTGAAAAAGTTCGCTTAAAGCTCAACGTTCAGAAAATTAAGATCATGGCCTCTGGTTCCATCATTTCATGGAAAATAGATGGGAAAACAGTGGAAACAGTAGCTGACTTTATTTTTCTGGGTTCCAAAATCAATGTGGATGGTGATTGCATCCATGAAATTAAAAGATGCTTGCTCTTTGGAAGGAAACTTATGACCAAACTAGACAGCATATTCAAAAGCAGAGACATTACTTTGCCAACAAAGGACTGTCCAGTCAAGGCTATGGTTTTTCCAGTAGTCATGTATGGATATGAGAGTTGGACTATAAAGAAAGCTGAGAGCAGAAGAATTGATGCTTTTGAACTGTGGTGTTGGAGAAGACTCTTCAGAGTCCCTTGGACAGCAAGGAGATCCAACCAGTCCATTCTAAAGGAGATCAGTCCTGGGTGTTCATTGTTGTGACTGATGTTGTTGCAGCTGAAACTCCAATACTTTGGTCACTTGATGCGGAGAGCTGACTCATTTGAAAAGACCCTGATGCTGGGAAAGTTTGAGAGCAGAAGGAGAAGGGGGTGTCAGAGGATGAGATGGTTGGATGGCATCACCAACACAATGGACATGGGTTTGGTTGGACTCCGAGAGTTGGTGATGGACAGGGAAGCCAGAAGTACTGCAGTTCATGGAGTCGCAAAGAGTCGGACATGACTAAAGTGACTGAACTGAACTGAATTTGATTCCTTTGGTTGCTATAATCCTTTGACTCTCTTTCATACTTCTGACAGTTGATTCTGACAGCGCTTGTATATTTTTCAGTGTTTCTATCAGAGATTAAGAGTTTGAAGTTGCCTACTGCACTATTTTTCTAGAGTCAATTATACTACTGCTTTTGCTGTATGCTTCTGGGTGCACAACCAATCTTGCTACATTATTAAAGAGACTGAAAATGGTGTTGATATCAGGAGGCAGGGAGATTGTGGACCAATGTGAAAGCTGTCTATCACAAGTCTAACTTTCATTTATTTGAGAAATTTTGAGAGAGAGAGAGAAATAAAACTAGTTAAGCCCATTAGAAGTTTTTGCAATTTCATTTTCATTCTGGGTTTCAAAATATTAGCTTATAAAATTATAAACAGTTCTCTTAGTTCAAGTAAGTGAACAAGTGGAAACATGCACATACACTACATCCATGTAATAAATTATAGAATAATTATTTAATTAAGCAATATATGAAAATGACCTCATCATTCATCATCTCTGGAAGAAATAAGACACATTAAAAGCATTGATTGAAGACAGATATTGAAGTAACTTTTATCAAAGTTTGAAAAGAGTTAGACAAACAAATGACTAAACACCAGGTTAAGAGTAGTAGCAGAAGTCCAATGCCACACCAAGGTTCAAGATGAATAAAGAGGAAATTTTGTAAGCAGAAATGAAAATTCCACAGTCATGAGTGGAAGTAATGTGATAGGAACTATGGCTTTTGGGAAAGAATGCAATCACTGCTAAACCACAGTATGATAAGTAAATAACAAAACAATATTTCCTCAAGCTCACTGCCCTCTGGTTGATCTCCAAGCTGCATCTACTATTAGTCAATGCTAAGCTAAAGCCAGAGTGAAACTGAGCCAGATTGATATAATTCCTAAAGTTCAGCTTTTCATGACATGGATCAAGGTGGAAGAGAATAGATGATATGTCTGAGAGTGTAAACAGAATATTCAGCATAATTTAAGTTGACTTCCCTACACACAAAGCAGCAAAATGTGATTTTGCTAAGATATTGAAAAACAAGTAAAGGAGTAGAACAAGTAGAAAGAAGCCCAGTGAGGGCTAAATGTGAAAAGAAATATGGCTTAAATACCTGTTAGCCTAAAGTTAGTCCATCTATTTCCCTCTTCCAGCCAACGTGAAGATCAAATTTTGGTCAGTTAAATGAAAGATAGAATCATAAAGAATAGAAAATTTACTGAGATCTATCACTACTATTCCCAGTACAGTAAGCAAAGAGACATGCCTAGTGCTGGTCCACATACACACAAGCACTGCAATTTATTGAACACTGCAACCTTACAGAAAATACAGGAAAACTTTAATAAAATCACACCATATAGCATCACATAATGGCTGCTGCCAAGGTATTTGCCAAAGGTATTTCAATAAAACCATTCTAAGCAAGCTGAAATGAAGTACTTTATATTTGCAACCTCAGCTATTCTGATGTGAGCCAGGGATAGATTATGTAGAATGGATAAACTGCACACCCCAAAGGTTATATCACAAAGGTTGTATTTTCAGCCGAGCACCAAGGTATTGCCACTTATAATTCCTGATAGGTACTTGGAGTGCAGCTAAACTACCTTGCAGGTCACATTAAAGGCCATGTGATATTTCTTGTAACTCTCTAGCCACCTATGTTCCCTTTCATTCTTCTTCATAAACCCTCTTCCTTTGCCTCAGCTCTCAAAATTTAAAGTAGTCCTGGGATTTTATGCTGCCTATTTCTCTTTTCAACATATGCATGCCATATATGAACAATATAATCCATTTTCATATTTTCAGTTTTTTATGCTTTGATGATTCCCAAGTGTTTACCTCATGTTTTCATTTTCCTCTTGAGCTCCAGACCCCAAACTTTCATTTACTGACTGGACACCTGCCTTAGTACCTCTCAGGGTTATTTTAAACTCCACAGAGCTCTACCATTCTGCAGAAGTCTGGTTCTGTGGTTTGCCCACACATAATCAATCTCTAAACTTGTGTCATTATTTTAAAACTTACTAAAGTTATAGTTTTATACTGAACAGAATTCTTATAGTACACCCTCACTGTTTTACTGTGAAATCATAATCATTGATTATAAGACACCATGTAAAACATAGGTCTATTTTGGCTCCTCACAGAAACAGTGGCTACTAGTCTAATTAGTTTTGATTTTGTTTGGTTTCATTTTGATTTTCTTTTGTTTTTACAATGGTTTGAGAAATTCTAGGAATTCTGATGATCCTATAGTCTGGTGCAGATTTGTTTTCTCCTCTTTCCCAAATAAGTTTGTTCTGCATTTTCTTCTAATCTCTAACCAAAAAAAAAGTTTGTATTTTCTACCAGGCTTTCATACCGAGGGCAACTATCTTGACTTAAACCAGCTCTGTGAAGGTTGAAGTTTTGCCAGGTATTAAGAACTGGTTTTACTTATACTCACTCCCTAATCAGAGTCATCGACCTCTTGACCTAGTCTCCTTTCCAGGCCCCAAATTTTGAAATGGACCTCCTGAGCACACTAATTTGAATTGTAGAGACTATGGAAATAACGAGCTTCGTTGGTGGCTCAGACAGTAAAGAATCTGCCTGCAATGCGGGAGACCCAGGTTCAGTCCCTCGGTAGGCAAGATTCCCTGCAGATACCCACTGCAGTATTCTTCCCTGGAGAATTCCATGAACAGAAGAGCCTGGTGGGCTATAGTCTCTGAGGTCTAAAATAGTCACATACAACTAACACATACACACTCAAAAATAAACAATTTTTCCCTTGGTGTCAAAACCAGGTTATGTTTCTGCATCCTTTCTTCTTATTTCCTTAATTGAGGCTAATTTTTCTTAACCTCGGATATTCATTAAAATCTTTTGAGCCTTTTGTTACTCACATGCAGGTTGATGAGAACGGTTAATATATACAGCTGGGGACAACTGCTTCCCGGAAAGATATTTGACCTCTTCTCTTAGATATTTCTAATATTTGCTCAAAAAATCACTTTCACACTGAGGACTAACCATTTCACCACGTTCAGTTCAGTTCAGTTCAATTCCTCTGTCATATCTGACTCTTTGCAACCCCATGGACGGCAGCATGCCAGGCTTCCCTGTCCATCACCAACTGCTGGAGCTTGTTCAAATGCATGCCCATTGAGTCAGTGTTGCCACCTAACCATCTCATCCTCTGTCACCCCTTCTCCTCCTGCCTTCAATCTTTCCCAGTGTCAGGGACTTTTCCAATAATCAGCTTTTCACATTAGGAGGCCAAAGTATTGGAGTTTTGTCATCAGCATCAGTTCTCCCAATGAATATTCAGGACCAATTTCCTTTAGAATTAACTGGTTGGATCTCCTTGCAGTCCAAGGGACTCTCAAGAGTCTTCTGCAACACCACAGTTCAAAAGCACTAATTCTTCGGTGCTCAGCTTTCATTATAGTCCAACTCTCACATCCATACATGACTACTGGAAAAACCATACCTTTGACTAGATGGACCTTTGTCATCAAAGTAATGTCTCTGCTTTTTTATATGCTGTCTAGATTGGTCAGAGCTTTTCTTCATAGGAGCAAGTGTCCTTTAATTTCATAGCTGCAGTCACCATCTGCAGTGATTTTGGAACCTTCAAAAAAAAATTCTCTCACTGTTTTCACTCTTTCCCCATCTATTTGCTATGAATGGGACCAGATGCCATGATACTAGTTTTCTGTTGAGTTTTAAACCAACTTTTTCACTATTTTCTTTCACTTTCATCAAGAAGCTCTTTAGTTCTTCTCTTTCTGCCATAATGGTGGTGTCATCTGTATATCTAAGATTATTGATATTTCTCCTGACAATCTTGATTCCAGCTTGTGCTTCTACCAGCTTGTGCTTCATCCAGCCCAGCATTTTGCATGATGTACCCTGCATATAAATTAAATAAGCAGGGTGACAGTACACAGCTTTGACATACTCCTTTCCTGATTTGGAACCTGTCTGTTGTTCCATGTCTGGTTCTGTTACTTTTTGAGCCACATACATATTTCTCAGGAGGCAGGTAAGGTAGTCTGTATTCCCATCTCTTGAAGAACTGTCCACAGTTCTTTGGATCCACAATCAAAGGCTTTGGCATAGTCAATAAAGCAGAAATAGATGTTTTCTGGAGCTCTCTTTCTTTTGCAATAATCCAACAGATGTCGGCTATTTGACCTCTGCTTCCTCTGCCTTTTCTAAATCCAGCTTGAACATTTGGAAATTCACAGTTCACATACTGTTGAAGACTGGCTTGGGAATTTTGAGCATTACTTTGCTAGCATGTGAGAGTAAAATATCACATATTCTAACAGCCCTGGGGACCCTCTCTCTCTCTCTCTCTCTAAATCATTTCCAATAACATTTGTTACCACTTGACAAGTGTTGTTTGTTTTTGCACACTCTTTCTTTCTCATGTAAATCTATGAAAGAGAAAGTTGGATGTTTTTCCTTCATCATCTGTTACCAGTGTTAAAGTAGTGCTTGGCAAATAGACTCATTAAATATTACTGAAAAAAATGAATGATCATATACGAGTCTCAGTGTGTAACTTGACTGGTAGTATCTAAGGCTCATGGAAATTTCTGGATGCTAGATTCTGGCTCATTGAACTGGATCTCTGTGACTTCTGCCATCTTCCTTTGGAATGTTCTTTTGCTAGTTTTAAGGGGAAAATGTCTCTTCATTCCACTTCTTAAATCACAATATCTATACCTAAGAGTATTCTTTTCCCTCTTAAGTTTTCTTTAGAACTTGAACATTTAGAACTTAATAACCAGAAGTTTTTGCTAAGCTTTTTTTTTTTAACTCTGTATATATTTCCAAATATATACCAAGCAAATCAAAGCTATCCTGCTAAAAAGAAGGAAAAGAGAGGAAATAACACACACATAAAAATGTATGCAAATAATTTCAAAATATCACCCAGCCACACATATGTGTAATGATGGATTCATATAGATTATTCCAGATACTGATATAAAATATTAAAACATATTCAGCACCAGACTCTGCTTCCTCTTAATAGATCACTAGCATGTATATTTAAAATTGCAATTTATAGTATTAAAGTAGTTAACATCATTTTAAAAACTATTTTGAAATAATCCTCATAAAGCAGAAGATAATATTAACAGCAGGAAATGGTTGTTATTGACAATTTGATAAGCTAATACATGCTAATACCTTGTCTTTTAGTACACAGGTAGTTAAGGATCACAAAATACCATTAAGATTGGTGCAACAATAAATTATTTTGTTCCTTGTCAGAAATTCTAAGGACAAACAGAAGTAAACCTGTGTCACAGAAAGAGTCTGCTCACTGGACAACATATGGAAAGCTAGGAAAATTGTCCTTTCCATGTGTCACATTCTCCATACGGAATTGCCATTTCACAAATTTACTGAAGCAATTATGCTCTGAAATCTGGATCTTTATAAATTCAGGCATCTCATATGGTTAATGATATTTGGGGAGTTTATTGAGAAATTGACAGTTGGGCAAATTGGGGAAGCATAATAGTAAGTCACTATTAATTTTATCAACTTCTGGAAATCTACTTCCAATATATTTTATATGTTATCCAAACTTTTGATAAGCTTTATTACACATTTATTCATTCATTTAATGAGTTTATACAGTCATGAACAATGAACTTTTTAGATGTTTACACAAATTATGCCAAAACTTTAATGCCATGACAACTTGTTGCTGCTTGTTATTGTTGTTGTTGTTTAGCCGCTAAGTAGTGACTGACTTTTGCAACTCCATGGAGTATAGCCCACCAGGATCCTCTGCCCATGTGATTTCCCAGGTATGAAAACTGGAGTGCGTTGCCATGTCCTCCTTCAGGGGATCTTCTTGACCCAGAAATTGAATCCACATCTCCTGCATTGGTAGGCAGATTCTTCACCACTGAACCACCAGGGAAGCAAGCCATGATAACTAGCAGGAAGAAAATCTTCTAATAAAAATTATGACATTTATCAGCAAATTCAATAAGGTAGACTATGGTTTTTCCTGTGGTAATGTATGGACGTGAGAGTTGGACTGTGAAGAAGGCTGAGCACAGAAGAATTGATGCTTTTGAACTGTGGTGTTGGAGAAGACTCCTGAGAGTCCCTTGGACTGCAAGGAGATCCAACCAGTGCATTCTGAAGGAGATCAACTCTGGGATTTCTTTGGAAGGAAAGGTGCTCAAACTGAAGCTCTAGTACTTTGGCCACCCCATGCGAAGAGTTGACTCATTGGAAAAGACCCTGATGCTGGGAGGGACTGGGGGCAGGAGGAGAAGGTGACAAAGAGGATGAGATGGCTGGATGGCATCACTGACTCGATGGACATAAGTTTGAGTGAACTCCGGGAGTTGGTGATGGACAGGGAGGCCTGGCATGCTGCGATTCATGGGGTCGCAAAGATTCGGACATGACTGAGCGACTGAACGGAAAGGAACGGAGACTAAATAAGATATTTCAGCTCATTCTTAAGTTTACTTTTTGCTTTCTGATAGAGAACTTATACAAAACTCTGAATATAAAAAATATATCATCAACATATTATATTTATTACCATGAAGCTATAAATAATCATAATACTTCAGTATCTTATACATTTTACAAATAATATGATAATGTATAATAATGTATTATAGGAGAAAATATTAAAGAGTTAAGTACATAACATATATTCAAGGATAATTTTTTTTCAGTCATTACGAGGCAGAGGTTAAGATGCCTAATCCTTTACATTTATTATAATAATGTTATATAATTTTAATCTAGGAGACCATGTTCATTGCATCCAAGATAAAACTTCTTTAATCTGATTTCAGAAAGATCATTAATTCAAGGGATGAGGAAAGGAATTGGAAGTAAACATCATTTGCACAACTATTTCAAACTCAGACTTTATATTTATCACATTGATTGTGATATAGTCCTATGGACTACTACAAGGGTTCTAAATGAGAATATGTGCAAAAATTCCAGAAGACATTTTGTAAAGGCAAATTTTCATACTTCATCCCCAGATGTACTAATGCACTAAGCGCAGAAATCTGAATCATTTAGAAGGTATAGAGAGGTTTGACAGATGCCTGATATGTGTAAACATATCTAGCAAGGTAAAAATAAATAGTGAGAGAACAATATAATGAAATATATCTAAATTCTAGAATACAGAAGTAATCACAAAAATATTGGAAAATATTCAGATTTGTACAAACACATATATATACACAAATATTTATGCAAATACACATGTAAATAGATCTAAATGTTTATAGCTGGGTGCATAGAGATGTAGATTAATATACTTGTAAATGAAAAGTTCAATAATCTTATGGATACTGCTCTATTTAAATATTAGGTCAGTAATACTATTTTTAAATAGAAATGAAATAAGACAATGTTAAAGGAAATTTTGAACTTCAGATATACATATGTGTATATATATGAACTATATTAATATCACATATATATCTACATATCTATGTCAAATGCTAGTAAAAAATTGCCAAAAATATAGAATCATGTGGTTGGAATCTGCCTTTTTAACTGACACTTCTTATAATTTTGACATACATAATTTTTAGAAAAGTTTATAGAGGCTGTGTAGCCCATCTGAAAGCAGAGAACCTACGTTAATATCCTTGTGAAAAAATCCAATACCCCAAATAAATATAATAAATTTAATGCTATAGTTTGATTTTAGTTATAAATTCCAATAGCAATTAGGTGAAAGGGTAGAAATGTCCAGCTATAAAATAAACAAGTTCTGGGGATCTAATGCACTGCATGGTGAATATAGTTTATTATGTACATGAAAGTTGCTCAGAGGGTAGATTTCAAATATTCTCACCACAAAAAAGCGGGTAATTATGTATTGTTATGAAAGCATTAAGTTTATATATACTTGAAATAAAAGTCCTTTATTTGATATTTTTGCAAATATTTTCTCCCATTCTGTGGTTTGTCATCGAATTCTCTTAAAAGCATCATTCACAGCAGTTTTCATTTTAATAAAGTGCAGCTTATTACTTATTTCTTTCAAACATTACTCCTTTGGAATTTTATCTAAAAGTCAATGTCAATTTCAGGTCATTTAGAATTTCTTGTATACCATTTTCTAAGAGTTCCATAGTTTTGTATTTTACTATTAGGATTATGATCCATTTTGAGTTCACTTGTGTATAAATTCTGGGTCTAGACTGACATTTTTTTCTACTTGTCAATATAGTTTTTCCAGAACCATTTCTTGAAAAGACTATTTTTACACTATTGCATTCTTTTCCTCTTTTTCAAAGATCAGTTGACTATATTTGATCTATTTTTGAGCTCTTCATTCGTTTCATAGGTCTATTTATGTATTTTTCACCAATACCATATTATTTTAATCATTGTAGCTATGTGGTAAGTCTTGAAGTCAGATACTATCAATACTCTATCTTTATTCATGTTCTGCAATACTGAACTGGCTATTCTTGATCTTTTACCTTTTCATATAAAATTAAAAACTAGTCAATACCCACAAAATAAATTTCTGGGATTTTAATTGAGATTATGCTGAATTTTTATATTAAGACACATCTACTTTTTAAAGTAGATTTATGAAGATTTCTTCTTTATGTAACATTATTATATATTTTTCTATTTTGAAAAGCAATGAATTTTTCTTAGAATTATTGATATTTTGCAAACATGCATAGAAGAGAAAATTAAAATTATCATAACTTATGGCATACTATAACCAATGTTGACTTTTTAAATTTGCATACATACTTATTATACTTTTGTGATCATATAATTTATTTTCTATATGTGAATGCAAGTAATTTTCTACTATACAATAACAATAATTTTATATATTGATAACTACATTTTCCTATAAATTATATTATCAAATATAATTGAAAAATACATATAACTCTTCTTTAATCTAATAAATCCTGCTTATTATTGTCAATTAAATACTGTTAGATTTATATAGGAACCTATCAGTGCCTTTAAATAATTTTTTTATGACTCAGGATTTTACTTGATAAATGATTTTTTTTTCCATCCAAAATATATCAATGATTGAAGCATGTTTTTTTTTTCTGATTCTTTTCAGTTTTTATTAAAATATACTATATAACTGTCTTATTTCTTGTCATATTTTCAAGTTACTATGGCTACTTTACTAATTTACAGTCATAATTCTGATTTAATATGAATTGAAATAATTTCCTTTTAAAAATGAATTAGTTTTTATAATTAAAACCAAAGCAACACTAAGCAAATTGCAAATAGAACTGACTTATGATCCAGCGATCCCATTGCTGGGCATACACACCAAGGAAACCAGAATTGAAAGAGACACGTGTACCCAATGTTCATCGTGGCACTGTTTATAATAGCAAGGACATGGAAGCAACCTAGATGTCCATCAGCAGATGAATGGATAAGAAAGCTGTGGTACATATACACAATGGAGTATTACTCAGCTATTAAAAAGAATACATTTGAATCAGTTCTAATGAGGTGGATGACGCTGGAGCCAATTATACAGAGTGAAGTAAGTCAGAAGGAAAAACACCAATACAGTATACTTACACATATATATGGAACTTAGAATGATGGTAATGATAAACCTGTACGCAAGACAGCAAAAGAGACACAGATGTATAGAACGGCCTTTTGGACTCTGTAGGAGAGGGAGAGGGTGGGATGAGTTGGCAGAGTGGCAGTGTAACATGTATGATATCATAAGTGAAACGAATCGCCAGTCCAGGTTTGATGCAGGATGCAGGATGCTTGGGACTGATGCACGGGGATAATCCAGAGAGAGGGTGTGGGGCAGGAGCAGGGAGGTCAGTAACATGTATGATATCATAAGTGAAACGAATCGCCAGTCCAGGTTTGATGCAGGATGCAGGATGCTTGGGACTGATGCACGGGGATAATCCAGAGAGAAGGTGTGGGGCGGGAGGGGGCAGGTGGGGGTCGGGATTGGTAGTTCATGTACACTCGTGGCTGATTCATGTCAATGTATAGCAAAACAAATACAGTATTGTAAAGCAAAAAAATAAATAAAAATAATAGAAGGAAATTTATATTTTAGAAATTAGTCTTCATTCAGTTTAATATAATTGTATAATTTGTCAAAAGCTGTCTTTGAACATATCTAGCCTGCTTTTGTTGCCTGTTGCAACTTCTATACATTTTGTATGAGATAAAATATATTAAAGTAGTCTTTTGAAATGGTAGTCAGCTTTATAAATTTAATTCCTATGAAACAAATCAGGCTAATTCAGGAGAGTCAGCATAAGAGATAATCACAACTAAGTGATTTTTGAAAATGAAGAAAGAAACTATTTGATTTGTACATCATGGCTTTTCTATTGATAATATATTAGACAGCACAATTTTGCAATAAAAACTAATAAGCAAAATAAATTATGTAGTTATGCTAAGTAAAATTATAAAGTACCTCAAAGCATATTTAATCTTTGGAAAAGATTAAAGGAATTCTTATACTCCTCAAAGCAAGTGATTTTAATGTGCTTAGTTTCTACCTTAGCCTACTTTATCACATCCTTTGCTAATAGATTTTCCACACTTTTATATAAAACCTGTTTTTATAAATAAAAAGAAGAAAAATGTTATTTTACTTATGCTGGGTAAAAGATAACAACACTGAAAATCCAAATCACTCTGGTCAAATTTTCAAGTTATTTAAAAAATCTAAATGTAAACATCAGAATACAAAGTCCAGATTCAACCATTAACATTCCATTACTTTCATATTTTCCTTTTTCTCTTTATTAAAAAAAACAAAACAAAACAAACACCACTTTTCTTCTCCAAGCCTGTTATATCCTCATCCCACAGTTTCATGAATTTGGAAATTTCTGAAGAGAGGAATTAGAAGTATTTTTCTTAGCACTGCTAAGTTTTTTTGTGTTAAATTGAGCACAGGCACACAATTTAAAGATTTATGTTAACATAAGGTAAATTATAGGGCTTCCTTCATAGTTCAGTTGGTAAAGAATCCTCCTGCAAAGCTGAAGACCCCAGTTTGACTCCTGGATCAGGAAAATCCACTTAGAAGGGATAGGCTACCCACTCCAGTATTCTTGGGTTCATTTGTGCCTCAGCTGGTAAAAAATCCGCCTGCAATGGGGAAACCTGGGTTCTATCCCTGGGTTGGGAAGATTCCCTGGAGAAGGTAAACGGTTCCCACTCCAAAGAACCCGCCTGCCAAAGCAGGATAGGTAAGAAATCCGGATTCTATCCCTGGATCTGAATGATTCCCTAGAGGAGAGCATGGTGACCCACCAGTATTCTTGCCTGGAGAATCCAGTGAACAGAGCAGCATGGTAGGCTACAGTCCATGAGGTTGCAAATAGTCGGACACGACTGAAGCGACTTAGCATGCACACATGCACGCGATCTACTGTAGCTAGCTCACACTATGCGCAACTGGAATGATTAGAAAGATGAAGTAAAATTCAGTGGTAGATAAGATCAAATAAATCTCTATGAAAAAGAAATGTGCAATAAACAATTCAGCCTGAAAAGAATCTTGTACCTTTCACAGAACCAATCAAAACTTCCATGTAACAACCATTCTTCAGTGGTTTTCAGTTAGGTTTCCTAAAATCAGTGCAATTTCATGAGCAATTACAATTATGTAATCTCCTCAATTTATTCAGGAAAAAAAATGCAATAAATTTCTCACATTTCTTAAAAACATGTATAAGACAGTCATATTTTTCCATTTCATTGAACAAATATATATTAAAAACTGGTTATGTGTTAGTCACTGTGCTCTATCTTATTGTTACAGTAGACATCATGAAAGCATCTTTCCTGCCTGCTGTGCTTGCACAGATTTCAGAGCATACTGGGGAAGAGAAATATTAAGAAAATATTTAATCAAAGAAATCATCCTAGTTGTATTAAATGCACTAAACACAATACTAGATAAAGTGGCTTGTCTGAAGAGTCAAGAAAAACTGACACTAAGAGTGAGATATAAGGCTCAAATAAAATGTGCTATAAGGAAGAGAAAAGAGAATGAACCATAATAAAGGTAACTACGAATTTATATAAAAACACAAGCTGTTTCTGGATACTAACCTTTTTCAGCTTATGTTCTAATTAGATTACATTTAAGAAATTGAAAGCTGTATTAGTTTTTCCTATAAGTGCCATTCAAAACTACTCCCTATTATCCAGACCCTGAAAAAGATGTCAAATTGATCTTCAGTTCATGAAGGAAGCCCTTCAAAAGATGTAGATTCCTGATCGAGAAACTTCTAAACTGTCCAATTTAGTATAATACAGTGAAGTGTGAAACTGTTAATTGTTCAGTCCTGTCCACCTTTTTGGGAACCCATGGACTGTAGCCCATCAGGCTCTTCTGTTCATGGGGTTTTCCAGGAAAGAATACTACAGTGGGTAGCCATTCCCTTCTCCAAGGGATCTTCCTGACTCAGGGATCGAACTTCTGAATTGTAGGCAGATTCTTTACTATCTGAGCCATCAGGGAAGCTCATAATACAGATGACTAAGATTAAAATTAAGGAAGCCAACCAGAGAATAAAAAGCCTATTTTAAACCTTGGAGGAAAAATAAGGTGTGCAAATAATTCTTTCACCTAGTCAACTATTTAAACATATTCCTAACACAAAAAGCAGCAATACTGACAAAACCAAAAAGGTTGCTGCTGCTGCTGCTAAGTCGCTTCAGTCGTGTCCAACTCTGTGCGACCCCAGAGACGACAGCCCACCAGGATCCTCCATCCCTGGGATTCTCCAGGCAAGAACACTGGAGTGGGGTGCCATTTCCTTCTCCAAAAAAAAGGTTGTTAGAGTTTAACAATTCAATTTAAGCATCTCTCTCTACACAGAGTATAACTGAGCTTTTTTTTTTTTTTTTTACTCAATAAGATTACATCATTTAATAGTCAGCATGGTTCATGGGTTAAGAGCATGGATTTTTCTAATCAGACATATTTCTTGTCTTTGCTCCAAAGCAGTGTGACCCTGAGCAAGTTACTTTAATCAAAATGATCTTTGTCAGTGAATTGAGAAAAAATATTAGATTTTACAACTGAAATAAGCCCTGTAAGAACGAAAGGTAAACAATTAGTATGATGCATAGCACAGTGTTCAATATATGCTAAATGAGAAAACGCATGTTGCTTAAGTAAATATCAGCTAAAATACTATATACAGTTTAGCTGATGGCATTAATGTAGTTTGGGTTTCCTAGTCAGTGCTAGTGGTAAAGAACCTGCCTGCCAATATAGGAGAGGTAAAGAGACAAAAGTTCAATCCCTGGGTCTGAAGAATACCCTGGAGGAGGAAAATGGCAACCCATACTTGTATTCTTGCCTGGGAAATCCCATGGATGGAGGAGCCTGGCAGACTACAATCATTGAGGTCGCGAAGAGTTGGATTGACTGAGCGACTGAACACATGAATATAGTTTAATTTACCATTCTTCTGTTAGATATTTCAGATATTTGCTTTCATGGTAGATTTTAAAATTGTACTTAATATCATAGCTGTATTTATGGATGTTTACTAAGAGTAGTTTAGGAACTATAGTATATGGAATTCTTAGGCTTCTCACACATAATGAAAATTTATCAGCAAACAACATGATTGCAGCTCACCCTGCCATTAGCAATGTCAAGTAGTATTCACCTGACTATTCCTTTCATAACCCTGCATATTTATGTTCTTTCTGTGTCTAGTTTAAGTTTTCTAGTGTGATGGATAAACACAATACCACATTATTTTGATTAAAATTGTTTTGAACAGTAATAAAGTTGAACATTTTACCAAAAGTAATGTTTGAGATGTGATGCAACATTTACATAATAGCATGTTGTTATTATGCCCTATATAGATGGTTGTCAAAAGATGGCCTTCTGATGCTGTATTCCTTGATTGCCACCTTTAGAAATTAATTACTTTTTGTTTATACTTCTTCTTCTTAAATTACAATAAATCGTGTCTTTCTTGCAAGTTCTTACACAGACTTAATTGCTTCTTTGAAAGGTTTGCCAGATATATCAAGCCAGTTCATTAATGCACAGATGATTCCTTCACATTAAGAAAGACACATTGGAGCACCACAAATGTCAAGTCAGTTATTAGAACAAAAAGCAGAAAATGGCAATCATCAAAAGGTGAGCCCTTATTCAGGCGGGACCAAAAATAAAACTGCAGTAACTCCTTTGTGTGATAATGGAGAGATATTAGATTATTTTAAGGTCATGCAAGGAGAATCTTTCATTTGTCAGCTATGTCCCTTTGCAGAGGAATTTTTTTTTTTTCCCTTTGTCTGATGGTTGTATTCACAAATCAGTCTAAAAGGAACGGTGGATTTTACCCCTGTAATTAATTTATTTGTATCTCTTTGCCCAAATATTTGAGTCACTATTATTTCCAAGTACATGTAGATGTGTGTCTTTGCTTTATTTAGAATTTAATAGGAAGAGTTAAAATGAAAATATCATTATATTTTTTAAAAATAGACAAAATGCACTAACAGTAATAATGAAAAAGGACTATGCATAGAGGTTTGTAAATTCAAAATTACTGGTGGCTCTAAATTTCATCTGAATGAGGTCAATATATTCATATTTCATTTGACAGTAGAAAAAACTAAACAAAAGCATATAAATAACAATTTAATCATTAACATAGTATATATTTAGCCATTCCATCTGCCTTTAAAGGAATAAATAATGAATTAAAATTATACATCAATGATTAAGACATACCACCTCTTCAGTTGAGTTCAGTTCAGTTGCTCAGTCGTGTCTGACTCTTTGCGACCCCATGAATCGCAGTACACCAGGCCTCCCTGTCCATCACCAACTCCCGGAGTTCACTCAGACTCACATCCATCGAGTCAGTGATGCCATCCAGCCATCTCATCCTCTTTCGTCCTCTTCTCCTCCTGCCCCCAATCCCTTCCAGCAGCAGAGTCTTTTCCAATGAGTCAACTCTTCGCATGAGGTGGCCAAAGTACTGGAGCTTCAGCTTTAGCATCATTCCTTCCAAAGAAATCCCAGGGCTCTTTTGTTGACGATGATGGCTACTCCATTTCTTCTAAGGGATTATTACCCGCAGTAGTAGATATAATGGTCATCTGCGTTAATTCACCCATTCCGTTCATCTTAGTCCACTGATTCCTAGAATGTCGATGTTCATTCTTGCCATCTCCTGTTTGACCACTTCCAGTTTGCCTTGATTCATGGACCTGACATTCCAGGTTCCTATGCAATAATGCTCTTTACAGCATCAGACCTTGCTTCTATCACCAGTCACACCCACAACTGGGTATTGTTTTTGCTTGGCTCCATCCCTTCCTTCTTTCTGGAGTTATTTCTCCACTGATCTCCAGTAGCATATTGGGCACCTACATACCTGGGGAGTTCCTCTTTCAGTATCCAATAATTTTGCCTTTTCATAGTGTTCATGGGGTTCTCAAGGCAAGAATACTGAAGTGGTTTGCCATTCCCTGCTCCAGTGGACCACATTCTGTCAGAACTCTCCACCATGACCCACCCATCTTGGGTGGCCCCAGGGGCATGGCTTAATTTCATTGAGTTAGTCAAGGCTGTGGTCCTAGTGTGATTAGACTGACTAGTTTTCTGTGATTATGGTTTCAGTTTGTCTGTACTCTGATGCCCTCTTGCAACACCTACCATCTTACTAGGGTTTCTCTTACCTTGGGCTTGGGGTATCTCTTCACGGGTGTTCCAGCAGAGCCCAGCCTCTGCTCCTTTCCTTCGATGAAGGGTATCTCCTCACCACTGCCCCTCCTGACCTTGAACATGGAATAGCTCTTCTTAACAACTTTGAAAAAGGTAATTTCCATAATATAACTTCAAAGTTAATATTTCTTCTATATACAATATTGTAAAGTAATTAACCTCCAATTAAATAAATTTAAATTTTAAAAAACTAATAAAAATATTTGTATATAACTTGTGTGCCAGGAGGGATACAGAGAAAACAAAAGTAGAGGAAAATTCTAAATTCATTAGATTTAAATTTTAGTGAGAGAAGAGAGTAAGCAACAGAAATAGTAAACTATATAGTAACCAAAAGGAGATGGTTCTATAGAGAAGAAATATGAGAAAGGAAGATAGGAATTAGAAATTTGAAGTTAGCACAGTTTTGCCTCTACTGTATAGGAAGTCCTCCCCAAGGCTGTGATCCCCAAACAAAGCTATGAAATTTCTAAGGAAAAATTATTCCAGATGGAAGGATAAGCACATGCAGACATTGTGACCTTAAAATTATTATATTTCTATGTAAAAAAAGATTACTTTTACTAGAATAGAATACATAATTGGTAGAAAAATATGTTTGTGCAGATGGGATTATAAAGATTCAGCTAATTATTTGGTAAATAATAGAAGGTATTATATTATTATGCTACATTTTGTATAAATTTAGCACTTATGAACTGCAAAATATATTACCACCTGTAACCACATATCACATACCACATGCTGGTCCTAGAATTCAGCCTGCGCATCAGTGGTCACTCCCAAACATTATTTTCCTATTTTAGTGCAAAGCAAGATTCATAAACAACTTCTTTAAAAGTTTGGCTTTAAAAAGAAATAAAAAACTTAGTCATGCAAAACACTGGGTACTTTAAACAAATATTACCTTCTTTTTTAAAATTTGTGTTTCTCAAGAGAGTTCTTAGTAAAATTTGCAGGTAAGAATGTTAATGGGAAGAAAGTAATAAGAGTCTTAACTCATATTTTTGTTGTGGCAGGAAATATTTTAATAGATTCTATTATTCATAAATTTTTATTCTGATAAACTTAAAAATTATGAAATAGTGAAATTGTTTATATTCATTCATATCTATTAAAATCAGAAACAAACCAAGTTTATAAATAAGATACAGGTAATATTAAAATTTTATAATTAAAATTGTCAATACTCATCCTTCATGAAAAATACTTTTTGCTAAAACTAAACATTCAAAAATGTGGTGAAATAATTTTTCTAGTGAAAGAATTAATTATTTTTATTTATACTAGCATTTTTGTTTTTGAATATGATGCAAAATACTTGTACCATCATTGTTACTGTCATTACTTGACTTTTTAAACGTGTATATCATTTGCATGAATTATGCATTTAATAAAGTACAATTAATAAAGTACTAAGTATTTAATAAAGTACCAACAGGATGATGAATATTTGAGGTGCTACTTAAACTTTGTCCCAAAATTATTTATGACTGACTTCCATAGTAAAAAAAGTGGTTCAAAGTCAAATATAAAAACTTGGAATTTGAGCAAAGCCTAGATTCTTTATATGACTTTCTTCCTTGTTATACCATTTAAGTATTTTTGCCCTTGACTGAATAAACTGCTATGTAATGTCTTAAAATGACTTAATTTTCAGAATACTTGTTCCTAAGTTACTATAAAAATGTCCTTTGTGTAGCCACCTCATTTCATTTGATCATTACTGTGTTCAAAGGTCCACATAAATTTAAAAGCAAACCCACATGTGAGTAGTAAATTCATTTATTTTACCTTGCTAATAAGTCAATTTGGATGATTCAGAATATATTAGCTGATTTTGTTAGATTAGGATGGAAAACCAAACAAAATAATACATTTTTTAAGTCCTAATTAACTAAAAAAAAAAAAAAATTCAAGACAATATGTCAACTGGTAGAGTCCTTTAGAAACTTCAGAAGTTTGTAAATCTTTGAAATTCACTGGGTTTGTTCTCTTAGCTATGGGGTTGAATGGTTCTTCCTACAGAACTGAAATAAAGGGTCCTGGGCTGGAAAGTCTTACACCATCAAGCACATTCCAGTCAAATCATCAAACTGTCAAATTGCCTCTTCTCGTCAATATATCTTCATTGATAAGATAATAACAAAGAAGAAATAAAGTCTATTTTTTAGTACTAACCTTCCAAGTGGTGAAATCATAAGAGAAACAGAATGAAGGTTAAGCCGATGGTACATAAAATAAAACATTGGCCTTTAAACTCCTAGTCCAGCATATTTTTTTCAAGGAGTAATCTGTAGCATTTACAATACTAGATGGCTCACTATCATGACTAAAAAATCCATATCAGACTACTCTAGTATTGCTCTTGGCTGGCTAAGGTAGCAGCAGCAGCATAATGAATTTGACACCTTACTAGGCAGCAGTTAGATAAACTTCCCAGCACACAGGTGGACCACCCAGTCCCAAAAGTTTCACTGAACTTCTAAGAAATATGAAGCAATTTTCTAGCATCATGTAGAAAAAAGCAGATTTAGCTTTTTTCCAAAGCAAATTTAACAATGCATGAATGAAATATGACTACAAAGGAAACAATTAAAATACTATATCAAACCTAAAATGTCTCTTGTACTGCAAGCAGATCCAACTAGTCAATCTTAAAGGATATCAGTAATAATTATTCATTGGAAAGACTCATGCTGAAGCTGAAACTCCAATATTTTGGCCACCTGATGAGAAGAACTGATTCACTGGAAAAGACCCTGATGCTGGGAAAGATTGAAGGTAGGAGGAGAAGTGGACAATAGAGGATGAGATGGTTGGATGGCATCGTTGACCTAATGGACATGAGTTTAAGTAAGCTTTGGGAGTTGGTAACGGATAGGGTAGCCTGGCATGCTGCCGTCCATGGGGTCGCAAAGAGTCAGACACAACTAAGTGACTGAACTGAACTGATTCAATAAATATAAAGCCCTAAGGAAATTTTCAATAAAAATATTTACTTGCAATGTTATCAATATATATAAAAGTGGACCTACATTTTATCAAGATCATGTAGAACCAGTGGGGTGGTCGGATCGGAACTAAATATTTCAGTACCATTTTGGGAACCTGGTAGAATGGGGTCATTCTGGCCTCTGGTGATTAACTTTACTGCCTTATGTGATTTGCTCAAGTCAACAAAATTGAAGAAGTGCTGTGAATTTGGACGTAAATTCTAATAGCCAATACATAATACGTAGTCTTCTTTCCCTCTGTGACAACAAACAGCGATAATCTAGACAGTGACCGACCATCCCCATACCCTGGCAGCCTGGGTCCCAGAATGATAAAGACAGAAAGCAGAGTTACCCTCCAGGCCAACATGAACATGTTATTTTACTCTTCTGAGATTTTGTGATCGCTTGTGTCTTACCCAAGCATGTTCCTAAGGCTACTCATTGATGCAATTAATATTTGTGAAACAATTTATTTATAGCTATTTTATTATAAGTGATTTTTAAAATTTACATTTTGTTACTTAAGTTTCAAACTGTAAGATGAAGACACTAACTTCACATCATTTTTATCTTATCAAATAAAATATAAAATAATTGTCTATATTTTTATAAGTTGCATATAAAGCTGTAGCAGATTTCTCTTTCTTTTGTTATTTATCCCGAAAAATACAAACTGTTTCTTATTCTATGTATTTGTTCAAACTCTTCTTTGGAAAAGCAGATAATATAACTGGTATACTATCATTCTATCATAGTAGTTTTGTAATTGACACTTGTATGTATGAAATGTAGATAAAAATGAACAAGAACTCCATCATTAGTCATTAGTTTTAGAAAATCTTAAGCTTCATGCTTGTAATTAGAAAAAGAACAAATGAAGCCCAAAGTTAGTAGAAGGAAGAAAATAGCAAAGTTCAGAGCCAAAATAAGTAAAATGGAAGCAAAAGAAAAAAGTTTAAAAATCAATGAAATATGCTTTGTATCTTTCACAGCCTCTGTCAGAGGTGTCCCCTAGTGCCTCTCTGTACCTGCTTGTGTCTCTGGGATCACTGGTGCCTTGCCGCTCCTGCTTGCTGCCTGCGTCACCTCTGTCAATGGCAATGCTGCTAAAGACACAGGGTTTGTGGGATTCTCTGCCATGCTCACAGTCACCTGGATTGCAGGCTTTGCTACCACTGGGTGAAAGGAGGTTAGGGAAGTGTGAGGTTCATGGTCTCTGCTGAACTGCAGACAGGGAAGGCTGAGTCATGGGCACCTCCACACCTGGAGTGATGGGAGTCTAGGCCTTCTCTGCCGGTTCCCTGGGGCACTGGCACCCCTGCAACTGGGGCAGCTGGAATTCTGTGCACCCCCTTCTTCTGCTGCTACTGGGTTCTCTGGGGGCTGCAGGCTCAGCTGCCACAGTTGGGGGATCAGAATGGCAGTCACCCTCTCCTCTATTCCTCTGGTTCTGCATCCTCTATGTATTCTAGTATTCTAGTCCACATACTTCAGACAGAACTTGGGAACTTTCATGTCCTGGTGTGTCAGGCAGAGGAAAATTTGTGGAGTTTTATGGTTGTAGATTGAAGGTGAGAGACAAAGGGAGGCCCTCACATGGTCATGATGCTGATGTCACTCCCCATATTTTCATTTTTATTTTTTTTTTAAAGAAAAAGGTACTGTAATATAAGCTATATTGAGTGTTGTCCTTTAGTCACTAAGTCATGTCCGACTCTTTCGCTACATTATAAACAGACTATAGCCCGTCAGGCTCCTCTGTCCATGGGATTCCCCAGGCAGGAATACTGGAGTGGGTTGACATTTCCTTCTCCAGGGGATCTTCTCAACTGAGGGATCAAACTCATATCTCCTGCACTGGAAGGTAGATTCCTTATCACTGAGCCATCTGGGAAGCCCATACTGAAAGTGCATAAATGTAAATTAAAACACATTTAGAACACAATTTCTAAGGGTCTAAAGACCTTCATAATCAAGGTCTTTATGTATTTATAAATTATCACAGAATGTACTTGCTGATAAAGAGCACCATGATTATGAACCAGGTAAGAAGAAGACCATTCTTTATATGGTTCTATGGAAATTACACACATAAGAACATACACTGTTTAAAATTAAGAGTAAGAGAACATAACAGAATCTGGGGTACCTTTTCATTTGTTGTGTACTTTGCGCTGTTTAGTCGCTAAGTCGTGTCTAACTCTTTTCTGACCACATGGACTGTAGCCCACCAGCATACTCTGTCCAGGGCATTTCTCAGGCAAGAATACGGGAATGGGTTTGCCACTTCCCTCTCGAGGGAATCTTCCCAACCCAGGGATCAAACCCTCAACTACTGCTTGGCTAGCAGCTTGTTTACCAATGAGTCAATGGGAAGCCACATCTTCATTTACTTGAGTGTACATGAACTGAAAAGTGTGCTTCATAGACTTTCACAGGACTTCATTATTGCCTGAGATATGATAAAGAGATTCAACCTCTGCATCTATCTCTAGCTTGAGAGTGTAAAATGTTAACCAGTAGAAAAGAAGTAGTTACAAGAGTTAAATGTTCTGGTATTGGGGATGCTTATCCAACTGTCACATTCATTTAACAGAATGCATCAAAGCAGCTTGTGGATATGAGCAGCAGCATACAGAACCTAGAGAATGAGGATACCTATACTTACAGCATAGTAAGAGCACTTTATGGTGAAGTTATAATTCTAGAATATTGGTCCTCCAAATTCACTCAAAGAATGATGCAAATCACAAATATCTTGAAAACCAAGCATATGGATTTCTTGGCCCACTTTCATCCTAAAAATACAATTTTTCTGTCATAAACCAAAGGAATTTAATTTTAACTCATCAAGTTAAACTCAGCAACTCATCGAGTGCTTCTTATATATCCAGCAGAACACAACTTCACTGGAATAGAACTCTCATTTTTACATTTATAAAACTTATTGATACAGATAGAAGATTTTCTGGCTTTCGCTGCTCAATAAACTCACCTAAAGCTTTACATATGACATGGGAAAAGGTGACTCTTTGAGACCCCATGGACTATATAATCCACCAGGCTCTGTTGTCCATTGCATTCTCTAAGGCAAGAATACTGGAGTGGGTAACCATTCCCTTCTCCACAGGATCTTCCCAACTCAGGGACTGAACCTGGGTTTCCTGCATCACAGGCAGATTTTTTTTACTGTCTGAACCACCAGAGAAACACTTATATAACATACTGAGCTGTAACTTGTTGCAGGAATATTAAACTTACAGGAAAACTATTTAAATATTTTCTCAACTAGTTGGAAGTTAGTAGTTGAATTTCTAAAAATGCAAAATTACTGTTTCCCTTTATTATTATTATTAAACTATTTATGCATAGATATTGAAGTCGCTCACTCGTGTCTGACTCTTTGCAACCCCATGAACAGTAGCCAACCAGGCTCCTCCGTCCGTGGGATTTTCCAGGCAAGAATACTGGAGTGGGTTGCCATTTCCTTCTCCAGGGAATCTTCTTGACCCTACAATACCTACAATAATCTGGTATTGAAATGCAAATCTTTATGAAACATGTGTGATGGCAAGTAGGAAATTGAGTCAATTTAGTTAAGGTCATCTCTTAAGACATAAGAGACCAATGTTTCTGTGTTAACTTTGTGTAAGTAATTACTTGTGAGATCTCAAAATCTTAGTAAAAGAATTATATAAGAAAGTGATAATTTACTCCTCCATATTACTGCATGTCTTTTGAATAAACGACCAAATGAAAGATAACCACTGTGATCTGAATAAAGCTTTGATGTAGAGGGACTTGTGAGAAACATGCTTCTGATAAAAACATAAGGGCAATGAACCCTGGCCATGAGATGTTAGTCATCCATATTTCAATGCAATTCATTTTATTTGAGGATGTTTTATTTTACAGGATAAAAGTAAAAGTCTTGTGAACATTTGCAGTCATTAAGAAGAGTTCACTTGTTATTTTGGTTGAGCTTGTTTGATCTTTGTCCTCTCATTAACCTCTCTTCATATTTACTTACTTGTGTTGCAACGATGGCTTTCTAATTTATTTTTCATTCCCTTTTATCTGGCCACTTGAGTAAAAATTAGGTCAGGGTAGACAGTTAAACTTTTGATGTTGTTATAATAGGATAGAGTTTGACAGGTGAAAAATCCAAGGGAGGTCTAAATTCTTAGTGTATCTGACTAAAGCAAAATATGTCTAGTAAAGAATTCAAATTGGTAACTACATATCTTGGTAATGCATATGCTAAGTTAACACTGAATATGTAAATGCCCTGAAGGAACTAGATCTTCAGTATGTACTTATTTTGAGTACTGGTCAATTCATTTGGTTTAATTTATAGAATCAATTTTTTGAGGAAGAAAAATTAAAATTTTACAAAACAAAAAATACATCACAGTTTAAAATATACTGAGAGTAAAATATTCTTTTTTTATTTTAATTAATTTTTTATTTTTTAGTTTGTTTTGCTTTACAATACTGTATTCATTTTGCCATACATTGACATGAATCAGCCACGAGTGTACATGAACTCCCAAACCCGACCCCCACCTCCCCCTCCCCCTCCACACCATCTCTCTGGATTAACCCCGTGCATCAGTCCCAAGCATCCTGCATCCTGCATCCTGCATGGAACCTAGACCGGCAATTCGTTTCACTTATGATATCATACATGTTACACCATCTTCTCATTGATGATGGGAGTTATGGATTTTATATATCTGAATAATTGCTATTATTTTTTCTTAATTTTGACATATTTATACAAGATATATATAGTTATATTTGTCATTTTTAACTGTAATAAATGATGCTTACTAGTCAATCTGATCACATGGACAACAGCCTTGTGTAACTCAATGAAACTAAGCCATGCCGTGTGGGGCCACCCAAGATGGATAGGTCATGGTGGAAAGATCTGACAGAATGTCAATAAAGCATCTATTTCTGCTTTATTGACTATGCCAAAGCCTTTGACTATGTGGATTACAATAAACTGTGGAAAATTCTTAAAGAGATGGAAATACCAGACCACCTGACCTGTCTCTTGAGAAATCTGTATGCAGGTCAGAAAGCAACGGTTAGAACTGGACATGGTACAACAGAATGTCTCCAAATAGGAAAAGGAGTAGGTCAAGGATATATATTGTCACCCTACTTATTTAACTTACATGCAGAGTACATCATGAGAAACGCTGGGCTGGAGGAAGCACAGGGAGGCCTGGCGTGCTGTGATTCACCAGGTCGCAAAGAGTCGGACATGACTGAACGACTGAACTGAACTGAACTGAAATTATGCTTACACTTGGTGATTTAGTATTAGAACAATTTGTTCTTCACAAATCTATAGGTCATTGGACAATGTTGACATTGGATTTGGCTTTGAATGATCTTAGTTGAGAGCATTTATGTGTCTATGGTAAGCCTGTGTTGTGTGTTTAGTTGCTCAATCATGTCCGGTTATGGGTGAATTAAGACTGACTTATCTCCAATAAATTCATTCACATTAGCTATTAGCTAGTGGAATCAAGTGCATGTGTATTGCATGTCTTACAAAAAAATCTAGGAAGATAGCCTAATTTATACTCATGGCACAGTAGGGTTCTAAGAAACATATCAGAAGTCTGTAAGATTTGATGCGTGGGTTCAGAATTGGTGAATTGCCATTTTGATTGCATCATATTGGTCAAATTAAACCACAAGACAACAGAAGATTCAAGAGCTAGGGAAGTTAAACTTCTTTGATGGAAAGCATTGCAAGATAAATTGCAAGAAAGTTATGGATATAGGATGGACAATCATTGTAATAGTATATGTATACATATGACTTATGCATTTGTATGTGTGTATGTATATATATATTTGAGAAGGCAATGGCGACCCACTCCAGTCCTCTTGCCTGGAAAATCCCATGGATGGAGAAGCCTGGTAGGCTGCAGTCCATTGGGTCGTGAAGAGTTCGACACAACTGAAGCAACTTAGCATGCGTATATATCTATATAAATATAGATATATGTATGTACATATATACACGTAGATATAGATATATGTATATACATATATATATAACTTCCCTGGTAACTCAGCTGGTAAAGAATCTGCCTGCAATTCAAGAGACCTCAGTTTGATTCAGAGGTCTGGAAGATCTGCTGGAGCAGGGATAAGATACCCCCTGCAGTATTTTGGGGCTTCCCTGGTGGCTCAGCTGGTAAAGAATCTGCCTGCAGTGAGGGAGACCTAGGTTTAATCCCTGGGTTGAGAAGATGCCCTGGAGAATGAAAGGCTACTCACTCCAATTTTCTGGACTGGAGAATTCACGCACTATTCAGGCTATGGTGTCAGAAAGAGTCAGACATGACAGTAATTTTCACTTTCATATGTATAAACATGTGTGTTATATTTCCCTTTAAAGAAGGTGTTAATTGTATAGCATTGGAGGGGGGGGAAGCCTTCTCACTTTTTGTTAATATAAAACTTTGAAATTGGAACTAGAGGTTAACTATGACCATTAATACTGTATGTCCCAATATTTAGAGGCAGATGCTAAAGGCCATAATGTCTGATATTCACAAGGAAAAATAGTAACGGAAATCTCTCAGAAAAATTCTAGTCATAGAAATCATCAGGCTGTGGGGATTTCAGTTCAGTTCAGTCCCTCGGTCATGTTGAACATTTGGTAACCTCATGGACTACAACATGCCAGGCTTCTTTGCTCATCACCAACTTCTGGAGCTTGCTCAAACTCATTTCCATCAAGTCAGTGATGCCATCCAACCATCTCATCCTCTATTGGCCACTTCTCCTCCTGCCTTCCAGTATCAGGGTCTTTTCCAATGAGTCATTTCTTTGCATCAGGTGGCCAAAGTATTGGAGTTTCAGCTTCAGCATCAATCCTTCCAATGAATATTCAGGACTAATTTCCTTTAGGATGGACTGGTTGGATCTCCTTGCAGTCCAAGGGACTCTCAAGAGTCTTCTCCAAAACCAAAATTCAAAACCACCAGTTATTTGGCATTCACCTTTCTTTATAGTCCAACTCTCACATCCATACATGACTACTGGAAAAACCATAGTTTTGACTAGACAGACCTTTGTCAGAAAAGTAATGTCTCAACTTTTTAATATGCTGTCTAGGTTGATCATAGCTTTTCTTCCAAGGAGCCAATACCTTTTAGTTTCATGGCTGCAGTCACCATCTGCAGTGATTTTGGAGCCCAAGAAAATAAAGTCTCTCACTGTTTCCATTGTTTCCCCATACATTTGCCATAAAGAGATGGGACTGGATGCCATGATCTTTGTTTTTTGAATGTTGAGTTTTAAGCCAGCTTTTTTACTCTCCTCTTTCACTTTCATCAAGAAGATCTTCAATTTTTCTTTGTTTGCTGCAAAAAGAGTGGTGTCATCTGCATATCTGAGGTTACTGACATTTTCCCTGTAATCCTGATTGCAGCTTGTGCTTCATCCAGCCTGGCATATCACATCATGTACTCTGCATATAAGTTAAATAAGCAGGATGACAACATACAGCCCTGATCTACAGCCTGTATAATATACATCCTTTCCCAATTTGTAACCAGTCTGTGGTTCCATGTCCGGTTCTAACTGTTGCTTCTTGACAGCATCAGATTTCTCAGGAGGTAGATAAAGTCATCTGGTATTCCCATCTTTTGAAGAATTTTCCACAGTTTGTTGTGCTCCACATAGTCAAAGGCTTCAGCATAGTCAATAAAGCAGAAGTAGCTGTTTTTCTGAAACCCTCTTGCTTTTTCAATGATCCAACAGATGTTGGCAATTTGATCTGTGGTTCCTCTGCCTTTTCTAAATCCAGCATGAACATCTGGAATTTCACGGTTCACACACTGTTAAAGTCTGATTTGGAGAATTTTGATCATTATTTTGCTAGTATTTGAGATTACAGTTATCGTGCAGTAGTTTGAACATTCTTTGGCATTGCCTTTCTTTGGAAGTGGAATGAAAACTGAGTCCTGTGGCCACTACTGAGTTTTCCAAATTTACTGGCATATTGAAAGCAACACTTTCACAGCATCATCTTTTAGAATTTGAGATAACTCAAGTGGAATTCCATCTCCTCAACTAGCTTTGTTCATAGTGATTCTTCCTGAGGCCCAACTGACTGCACACTACCAGATATCTGGCTCTAGGTGAGTGATCACACCATCAGGCTTGTCTGGATCATGAGGATCTTTTTTTCATATAATTTCTCTATGTATTCTTGCCACCTCTTCTTAATATCTTCTGCTTCTGTTAGGCCCATACCATTTCTGTCCTTTATTTTGCCCATCTTTGCATGATGGGCAATATTCCCTTGATATCTCTAATTTTCTTGAAGTGATCTCTAGTCTTTCCCATTCTATGTTTTCCCCTATTTCTTGGCATTGATCACTGAGGATGGCTTTCTTATTTCTCCTTGCTATTCTTTTGAACTTTGCATTTAAATGAGTATATCTTTCCTTTTCTCCTTTGCCTTTAGCTTGTCTTTTTTTCACAGCTATTTGTAAGGACTCCTCAGACCACCATTTTGCCTTATTGCTTTTATTTTGCTTTTATTTTTGATTTTCTGTAGTAAAAGTGAAAGTGAGGTCGCTCAGTCGTGTCTGACTCTTTGCAACCCCATGGACTGTACCCACCAGGCTCCTCTGTCCATGGGATTCTCCAGGCAAGAATACTGGAGTGGGTTGCCATTTCCTTCACCAGGGGATCTTCCCAACCCAGGGACTGAACCCAGGTCTTCCGCATTGCAGGCAGACGCTTTAACCTCTGAGCCACCAAGAAGCTATAAATTGAGGGATTTGTGTTTCTATAAATTCATCTATTAACCAAGATAGATATTCTTGATCAAGTGGCTATTTTGAAAAAAACGGAGGATAATTAAAGGGTAGTGACATTTTGAGAGCAATTGTAATTTAAAGCTTATTTGGGACTTCTTTAAAGTTTCACTCAGGGTCAGACATAGCATAGACTAAATACAAAATTGTACCATTTCTCTAATTTTTCCCCCACCCACATGTTTTACATTGTGACTCTGCAACTACTTTTAAGTATTTGAGTCTATTTTTCTATGCCTAGTATCCGGGTAGACCTTGTGACAATTTCAGTCCAGTAGAATGAGGCAGGAGTTACCTGTGCCATATCTACCACTCAGTAGACTATGCACACGTATCCTCTTTCATGACACCTGTCTTCCCTGGTGAACAATCTAAGCTTACCTACAGAAGGATGAGAGATCAACAGGATGAGAGCCAGGTTAGTCCAGGCAACCCAAGTGAGGCCCAAAGCTTGTGAGAGAAACAAGCAAAAATGATCACAGCTGATCATGGAAGCATAAAGAATCCCAGTCAAGCCATAGAAACTGCAAATTCAGTAAGGGATTTTTTTAAGTAACTAGGTTTTAAGTGGATTTTATAAGCAAAAATGGCTAACTGTTAGCATTAGGATCATTGATTAGTTCTAAATTACTTTCAAAACTATGCCAGGCAAATTATCTTTCTATATTTTATAGGGTCTACAGTTATAAAATGGAATGATAAAAGCTTATGAATATATTAATGAAAATAAAGTCTCAATTTTATTTTTATACATGGGAATTTTTTTAAAAACAGAGCCTAAAGGAATATTTTTATACAAGTGATTGCTAATTAACTAACCATTATTTCAATTAATAAATGGCCAACCCATCCATAATTCTGTGTGGAATAAAATTAAAATACACATAATGATTCTCTTTTATGACATATACATAACAGATATGTGAAATATGATTGTCAGATTAATTTTATGAAAGGCAGTGTGTCTTCTGAATTCTTAAAGTACTAATTAAGAATAAGAACCTCTATCATTAATTATATTTTAATTTCAGTAAACTTGTGATCATTTCATCACTGCTAAGGGCTTGTGAATAATTCCTTATGAAAATATCTTTTTATTATAGAGTATGATCTTTTTTATTAAAATAAGCAACCTATATATATTTTTTTGAACTGGAAACATGTATAATAGCAACCTATATTATTAAATGTTTTACAAAATGATGAAAACTATCTTGTGACAGATTTAAAATAATGTTTTGATAACTCTAATACAGTGGAAATGTAGATGCTGACAAACAGTTTAAATAAGAAATGAGGATACAAAATTTTGAGGGATTGTTACTGATAAATATATAAATATATATTCTCAATAGATATTTACTCTTAGGGATTTGTATTTCAAGGAGGAGGCTATTTCTGACCGATTATTATTTCCTCTGATACAATGATGCTCTTTGCACTCAAGTGTAGCTACCTAGCAACCATTTACAGGTAAAAGTCCATGCAAGGGGAAAGAATATTGGTAAATCCTAGTTTTAAAGATTGACTTGAGTGTATTAGACACATGACAATGTGTCTGTACTTTTGAATCCTAATCAATCACTGATGCTGCTAGTTCTCTCCAGGATTCCTTCCAACTCATAAATATTTAATATGAATTTTATTCCAATTTTGGCATAGAGGATTCAGGTAATCAAAAGATGTGTCAAATAATATTATAAACAGTTTTGTAAATTCATAAACTCCTTTCAGTCTGTGGCCAAAACAACACCAAATCATATGAGTCTGGCTGGGAGCCAAATGCAAACTATTCACAACTCCTTCATCCACATTTCCCCCTTAGCCTTTCTGAGTGACAGCCCCTCTTTCCATGGAAACTGAAAAAAAAATAAAAACCAGCCATATCTGATTTTTCCCTCAGAGATTTTGTCAGTAACACTGAGCCAGATTGTGTCTATAAAAAGCTGAGAAACAAAATAATGAATGGATTCAACAGAACTCATGTTCAAATGGCTTAGGCAGTGTGGGAAAGATAAGCCAAATTTGTAGAATTAATATTTTCATATCTCAAACTTGTTTTACTGTTATACATACAGAATAAACCATAGAACTCCTTTAAGCAAGAGTCACACACTCATATTTCCTTCATGCTCTAATACTAATTTTATTAATAATGTTTTCCTATTTTCTATTATTCAATACCTCATCTAGACACAAGTGTCACTGCCCTGGGTTCTATGCCTGGGGAAGTGATTGATGGGGCAGAGGGTTGCTCTTTTGAGTGCCATTGAGATTTTCAAGTTCCGACAGTGCTTAAGATCTTCTAGGGCCATCAGGCATAGTCTTTAATTATTTTCTTCGATGTTTTCCCAGACCATTTGTCTTCCAGGTACACTGATCATTGGTTGCTTGAATCAGATATCCTGAAAATATTCAGATCTTTCATCAGTGTAATTAGGGGCCCATTGCCCAGCCCCAACTTCAACTGATGTCTTGGTAAGAGGATCATATCCTCTGTTCATTGCAGAATTTCTTTCATGGGATCATGATTTGTTTGAGGGTCTGCCAGAAAGTGCTGTCCCATTGACTTAGAGTAAAGTGAATAAATTATATTGTGAGAACACCCACAAGAATATATGCCTACCACCACAAAGAAACAGAAGGTGAAACATGCTAATAATTTTCTGCATTTTCAAACAATTTTTACTGGAAAAGGGAATTATGTAGTTTTGAAATGGATAAAATTGCAACTGAAAAAACAAAACTTTAAATAATTTTAAAGTGGATTGCAGGTATGGAACTAAAGTATGAGAATGAACTTAAATATAACTGAGTTTTGGGACTCAGACACCATCAGAAGTCATTTGCTGCCTTATAACTTGTTTCTTTCTACACGTTGGTCCATTTCTCTCACAGTCATGCACATATCAAGGCTCACAAGCTTAAAGCTTGCCATCAAAAAAGCAAAGAGATGCTGTCGTGTCTGTTTGGGCTTCCCTGGTGGCTCAGTGGAAAAGAATCCATGTGCAGTGCAGAAGACTACCTGTAATGAAGGAGACATGGGTTTGATCCCTGGGTCAGGTAGATCTCAAGAAGGAAATGTCCACTTACTCCAGTATTCTTCCCTGGGAAATTTCACAGAGAGAGGAGCCTGGTAGGCTACAGTCCATGGGGTTGCCAGAGTTGGATAAGACTTAACAATTAAACCACCACCACCACCTGTGTGCCTACATACCCTCTCTCTGCTCGTGTATATACCTGTTTCTGTGCAGTTACTGTGCTTTTGTTTTGACAGCTCAAAATGTGATACTGAGTTTGCTAATCAACACATGATTGAAATAGAAGGGATGACCAGTTCCCCATAAGAAGAACCCGTCAAAATAAGAAATTTATTCAAAATTACGGTGGGGGAATCACAGATTACAAATAAATATTCAAAAATTCAGAAAGATATTAAATTGAAAAAGTCAATCATATTTATTATATAAGTATGATATTTATTTGAACAATATTGTAGTGTATGAAATAGTTAAATATCTTTAAACAAAACAAGCTATATTGCAAATTCACTGAATATATAATCATGCAATCTGAGTTGTTTCAGTTTTTATTAATTTGCTTGACTAATGAGATTAAGACTTTAGGTTTCTTGGGACTGGATCATCTTCACTTCAAAAGTAGAAGCTTCATTTAGATCATTAAATACTGTTAGTGAAGTGGGAAGAGTATTGTTTAATCCCTCTGCTTATTGCTCTTCACATCTTTCCAAACGTTAAGGTACCTTCAGAAAGCACTCTGTGATCTTCATGACCAAATTGAAAAACACTAGACTATGTAATCTATAACTTCAAATATATTATCAAATCCTCTTTACTATTGCATCAAACCAAATTGCAATGACAGAACAGAGAAGCACTTAAGATCTAACAAAAATGACAGATAACTTGAAAAATTGTTTATTGTGTTTTTATTAAGCAATTCTTGCTGTTCATTAAAGGAGATAATAAATATTTTTAAAAATTCCTGATGTCTTTCTAATTTTGTTTAGTGTTGTTTACTAAGAAACCATTTATGCACTTTTTAAAAAACATTTAGCAGCTTTATTGAAACATTACTTCATCTGGTTTAAAATACAATTCAATGGATTTTAGTATATTCAAGTTAGTGTAACCATCATCACAACCAATGTAAGACCATTTAATAATCTTAAAGACAATCTTTGTCCCTATTGGTGATAACTTCTCATTAAATCCCCAACTCTGATTACAGATCACACAGAATTACTCTTGCATTCTCTTCTAAAGGTTTCACAGTTTTAGGACTATCTTAACAATATTAAGTCTTCTGATACATGGATATGGATAGGTTTCCATTTATGAAGGTCTTTAATTTCTTTCATAGTATAAATTTTATAACTTATGGATGAATATATTCCTAACTATATAATTTTAACACTCTTAGAATTGAAATTAATTAGTTTTATTTTCAGATTTTTCAATAGTTTATATAGATAAAATTTATTATTATTTATTGATTTTGTACTCTATATGCTTGCTTACTTTATTAGAGCTAATTAATAGTTTTTGGTTGTTTGTTTTGTTTTTTAGTGAATTATTTGGCATTTTCAGTGTTCGAGATCATGTTTTCTCCTCACAGAGAAATGAGAAATATATTGTTCTATATATTGCTTTTCTATCTGGATGGATTTTGATTTTCTTACATGAATGTCCTAGCTAGAACCTCCAGTAAAACATTGAATAAAAGTAACTAGAGTGAATATTGCTTTCTTTTTTGACCTTAGGAAGAACGTATTCTCACTGTTATCATTATCTTTAATACTAGCTATGGATATTTTGTAGATGCTCTTTACCAAGTTGAAGTTTCCTCTATTCTTAGTATGTAAGGCATTTTTTTTTAATCATGATGTTTATTGTATTGATGTTTATTTATTTCTTCCTGGGGAAGGAAATGGCAGCCCACTCCAGTATTCTTGCCTGGAAAATCCCATGGACAGAGGAGCCTGGTAGGCTACATACAGTCCATGGGGCCGCAAAGAGTCGGACACGACTGAGAGATTTAACTTTAACCTAAATTTATTGTATTTTAGCAAATCATTTTTCAACATCTACTGAGATGATCATTTGATTTTGCCTTTAGTTTATTGATCTGATGAATAACACTGCTTGGCTTTCAGATATTAAACAAATGAGAAAAATACTTGTTGGTCATGAGGTGCAACTTATTCTATATGTTGCTGGATTTGGTTTGCTAACATTTTGTTGGCGACTTTTTTGTCAATGTTATGAAAAAGACTCTGTCATCTCTTTTCCTATAATATTTTTCTGAGACTTGCTACCAGAGAAACACTGACTTTATAGGATAGATTGAGACATGTTTCTTTTTATTGTTTAAAGAGTTGGTACAAAATTGGAAATAATTATTTTTCATATATCTTGTAGAATTCACTGTGAAGTCATCTGGACCTGGTATTTTCCAATGTGAGAGGTTTTTGAATCACTGTTTAAACTCTTGAATGGTTATTTGTAGAATTTCTATTTCATTTTGAGGCAATTTCTGTCATTTGTGTCTTGATATTCCTATTATATTAATTATTTCAATTTGTTGACATGCATTTGGTTATAGTATAGGTTTATAATCCTTTTTATTTTGTATATTATTAGAAATGTACCAACTATAATTACTTATTTTAATAAATGGAATCTTTGTTCTTGCTGTCTTCATCAATCTAACTAAGCATCAATTATTTTCTTTTTCCTTATTTCAAATAAACAGCTTTTGTTTACATTGATTTTCTTCACTGCTTTCAGTTTTTAATGAATTATCATCACTCAATGAATATTATTTCCTTCCTGCTGCTTACATTAGGTTTAACTTGCTATTATTTTTCCTTGTTAAGGTGGAGGTTTAGGTTATTGATTTAAAATAATTTTATAATATCTTAAAGATATAAATCTCTGTCTAATTATGGTCTTAGTGATCACATAAGTTTTCATATATGAGTCTTTATTTTCATTTATATCAAAATCTTTTCAAATATATATTTGAATGTTTACCTCAAAATCCTTCAAGCTAGGCTTCAGCAGTATGTGAACTGAGAATATCCAGATGTACAAGCAGGGTTTAGAATAATCAGAGATTAAATTGTCAACATCCATTGGATCATGGAGAAAGGAAGGGAATTAAAAAAAAATCTACTTCTGCTTCATTGACTACACTAAAGCCTTTGACTGTGTGGATCACAAGAAACTGGAAAATTCTTAAACAAATGGGAATACCAGATCACCTTACTTGTCCCTGAGAAATCTGTATGCAGATCAAGAAGCAATAGTTAGGACCAGACATGGTACAACAGACTGGCTCAAAATTGGGAAAGGAATATGTCAAAGCTGTATATTGTCACCTTGCTTATTTAACTTCTATGCAGACTGCATCATGCAAAATGCCAGGCTGGATGAGTTACAAGCTATAATCAAGATTTCAAGGAGAAATATCAACAACCTCAGATGTGCCAATGATACCACTCTAATGGCTGAACAACATGATGAGGAACTAAAGATCCTTTGATAAGGGTGAAAGAGAAGAGTGAAAAAGCTGGCTTAAAACTCAACATTAAAAAATCAACAATGACAACAGCAACTAAAATCATAGCATTCACTCCCATCACTTTATCACAAATAGAACGGGGGGATTTGGAAACAGTGCCAGATTTTATTTTCTTGGGCTCCAAAATCACTGAGGACAATGACTGCAGCCATGAAATTAAAATACATTTGCTCCTTGGAAGAAAAGCTATGACAAATCTAGATTGTGTATTAAAAAGCAGAGACATCACTTTTCCAACAAAGGCCCATATAGTCAAAGCTATATTTTTTCCTGTAGTCATGTACAGATGTCAGAATTGCACCACAAAGAAGGCCAAGCACCAAATAATTAATGCTTTCAAATTGTGTGCTGGAGAAGACTCTTGAGAGTCCCTTGGATAGCAAGGAGATCAAACCAGTCCATCTCAAAGAAAACGAACCCTGAATATTCATTAGAAGAACTGATGCTGAAGCTGAAGCTCCAAAAGCTGAAGCTCTTTGGCCATGTGATGTGAAGTGCTGACTCAGTGGAAAAGACCCTGATGCTGGGAAAGATTGAAAGCAAAGGGAGAAGGAAGCATCAGAGGATGAAATAGTTTACTATCATCACCGATTCAATGGACATGAAATTGAGCAAACACCAGGAGATAGTGAAAGACAGGGAAGCCGGATGTGCTGAAATATTTGGGGTCACAAAGGGTTGGACAGGATGTAGTGACTGAATTATAAGAACAATGGTGTACCACTTTGATTGATTTGCATACATTTAAGAATCCTTGCATCCCTGTGATAAATCCTACTTGATCACAGCATCAACTCTCATACTGTATTATTGGATTTGATTTGTTGATATTTTGCTGAAGACTTTTACATCTACATTTATCAGTGATATTAATCTGTAATTTTCTTTCTTTGTGCCTTCTTTATTTGGTTTTCTTATCACACTGATAGTGACCTTCAAAAATGAGTTTAGGAGTGTTCCTCTCTTCAAATATTTGACAGAGTTTGAGAAGAGTAGGTGTTAGCTCTTCTTTGAATGTTTGATAAAATTTGCCTGTAAAGTTTTCTGGTCCTGAACTTTTGCTTGTTGGAAGACTTTTAATCACAGTTTCTATTTTATTATTTGTGATTTGTCAGTTTGTATTTTTTATTTCTTCTTGATTTAACCTTGGAAATTGGTACTTTTCTAAGAATTTGTCCATTTCTTCCAGGTTGTGTACTTTATTGGCACATAGTTATTTCTTCCCTGGTGGCTCAGACAGTAAAGAATCTGCCTGCAAGGCAAGAGACCTGGGTTTTATTCCTGGGTTGGAAAGATACCCTGGAAAAGGGAGTGGCAGCCCACTCCAGTACTGTTACCTGGAAAGTCCCATAGGCAGAGAAGCCTGGAGGCTATAGTCCTTGTGGTCGCGAAGAGTCGAACATGACTGAGCAACTAACACTACTATCTACTTGTAATAGTCTCTTTTAACCCTTTCTTTTTTGTGGTGTCAGTTGTAACTTCTCCTTTCTCATTTCTAGTTTTATTGACTTGAATCCTCTACCTTTTTTCTTGATGAGTCTGACTAAAAGTTTATCAATTTTATCTTTTCAAAGAACCAGCTTTTATTTTCCTTGATTAAGTCCATTGGTCTAATATGTCACTTAAGACTTGTGTTTCTTTATTGATTTTCTGCCTGGATGATCTGTCCCTTGGTATAAATGGAGTGTTAAAGTTCCCCACTCTTATTGTGTTACAGTTGATTTCTCCTTTTACAGTCAGGTCTTGGTATCAAGATGGATACCAGAATGCATGGAACACAGTGAAAGTACTGCTCAGAGAGAAGTTTATGGTTGTAAACACTTGGGATGAGGGATTCTCTTGTACCTCAGTCACTAAAGAATCTGTCTGCAATGCAGGAGACCTGGGCTTGATTCCTGGGTCAGGAAGATCCACTGGAGAAGACAATGACAGCCCACTCCAATATTCTTGCCTGAAAACTCCCACGGACAGAGGAACCTGGAGGACTACATGCCATGGGATCACAAGAGTCAGACACAACTTAGTGACTAAACCACTAAACACTTGGGATGAGCTCAACCCTAGACTGGCCACAGCTGAGGAAAGAGTCAGTGTGTCTGAATATAGATCAGTATTTCCAAAACTGTAGAGGACCAATAGTAAAAACTCTGAGAGCCAACTTCTCCAACACTTTTATTTTTATCTGTAATTGAAAGACACGTTAAATAATTTACAATATTATTTTTAAAAGTTTAAAACAATATATATCCTTAGAGGTCCATAACAGCACACTCTATTTCAATGTGCTCAAATTATTTAGTATATAAATAAAATAACTATGTTAGTTTACATTTATATTCATCCTATTTTGCCTTTGAAAATTTTAAAATTTATTAATTTTATATTTTAAATAGCATAAAGAATTTTTAAACTATTAGTTGTTCTTAATATTTTACTTTTAAAAACATTTTATTAAAAGAATTTGTATTGTAGAATATCATGCTCTTACTAGCTTTTCTTCCTATTTTAATGCTATGCTTTGTTTTCTTGATGATGTTCTCCTAGCAAACCTTTGGTTCTCAGGAATTAGAGTGGATTTCTGGTTTAGTGTTAGTCAGACAATTTTTTGCTATATTAAGAAGAATTAACAATATTTTATTTTGCAAATTATGAGTAAATGACATTTAGTCTTTACATTTCTCTGTGTTTAATGGATATTTATAAGGCTAATTATCACTTTTATATATTTAGTAAGAAGGATCACATATGAAGATGAAAGCACAATGTGATATTTATGACATGTCAGTATGCTAAAAATATAGAATTTCCCTAATTATCTCAGAGATATTCATGAAAATTTTAGTGCTTTTCTGTGAATTTGGATTAATTGAACAAAAGCTGATTACCCTTTCTATAAATTAATAGTTGAGAGAGTTGAATTTATAATAAAGTATCAATTTTAGCATAATGCCCTAGCAGATATTCTTTACTATTAGTTACTATTTTACTTTAAAGTGACTCAAAAATTGCTAACAGAGGATGAAGATGTTTCTATGTACAATGTTTTTGCTGTTATTTTTATGCTGTGGTTAATCATATAATCAAAAGTTTTAAAAATTAAATTTGTCTAACAATTTTTTTTTCACATGTAAAAGCACCTATAGAAGCAGACTGGATTGTAGCTTAAATTCTTAATTCATGGTCAGGGATCTTATGGACAGTTGATCATTATAAGATAGCATTTAGCATAAATGCAGTTATATTATATATGGGAAATCCCACATATTTAAGTAATTCCAATTTTTTCACACACTGACTTCCTAAGCACAAGTGTTTCTTTTTTAAATGCCATGACAACTGAAAATTTTACCTTTAGCAAATTTTATTTCAGATTAGGTTACGCTTGTGAAAGGAAGCAGCTTCTTCACTGTCTATATACTTATGTAGGTATCTTTTTCTTTTAAGTTTACAGTTTTTCTTTAAGTAAATTTTACAGACAGTTGCCATTGTTCCATGCATATAAAATTAAAGCTCCTTCTTCCTGGAGTCTGCTAAGTGAATTAGTTGGCATTCATTTATGTATTCAGTACATACACAAATAGAAAATGTTTACTCTTTAATATGGGTATGTAAATCTAGTTCCAGTACCAGCAGGAACTAATCCTCTAGGGTCATCCCTAAAGAAACTTGAGAAGTAATTTTCCAAGGCTAGACAGTTCCAGGAGAAGGCAATTGCACCCCACTCCAGTTCTCTTGCCTGGAAAAATCCTATGGACGGACGGAGGAGCCTGGTAGGCTGCAGTCCATGGGGTCGCTAAGAGTCGGATACGACTGAGTGACTTGACTTTCACTTTTCACTTTCATGCATTGGAGAAGGAAATGGCAACCCACTCCAGTGGAGAATCCCAGGGACAGGGGAGCTTGGTGGGCTGCCGTCCGTGGGGTCGCACAGAGTCGGACAGGACTGAAGCGACTTAGCAGCAGCAGCAGCAGCAGACAATTCCTTAACCATAAGGCGTTTGTTTTTCCTGAAACAAGCCTGATATAGAAGTTAAAGTATGAGATAAGGGCAAAATAGTGAATAAAGAGGCTTATAAAATAAGATGCAAATCTGGAACACACTGGAAGCAAAGTCAATGACTGAATAAAAAGAGGGGACAGTAAAAAAAAATTGCAAAGACAAGAATGGAAGTTTTACTCAACTCATGGGGGAAAATCCTTCCACAATGTATATATTTATAAAATCATAATGGACACTTTGAATATCTTATATTTGTGTTTGTCAATTACACTTCAGTAGAGGCTTTCCTCGGAGAAGGCAATGGCACCCCACTCCAGTACTCTTGCCTGGAAAATCCCATGGATGGAGGAGCCTGGTAGGCTCCAGTCCATGGGGTCGCTGGGTCGGACCTGACTGAGCGACTTCACTTTCACCTTTCGCTTTCATGCATTGGGAAGGCAATGGCACCCCACTCCAGTGTTCTTGCCTGGAGAACCCCAGGGATGGGGGAGCCTGGTGGGCTGCCGTCTATGGGGTCGCACAGAGTCGGACACGACTGAAGTGACTTAGCAAAGAGGCTTTCCTGTGGCTCTTAATCCTGGCGATTCAGTAAAGAATCTACCTGAAATGCAGGTAGACCCGAGTTTGACCTCTGGGTCAAGAAGATCCCCTGATGAAAGAAATGGCAACCGACTGCAGTATTCTTGCCTGGAAATCCCATAGACAGAGGCGGCTACAGTCCATCGGATCTCAAAAGAGTTGGACAGGACTTAGTGACTAAACCATCACCATCACACTTCAGTAGACTAGGAGGCCAGGAAAGTTATGGATTAAAGGAAGGGATTCTGGCCTGTTCAGGAAAGCTCTCTAGACCTTACTGCTATGCCTTTGCCTTGTCAGATTGATGAAGTCCAACTGGACAGCTCCTTTTTGAAAGTGAAGTGTTACCATGGCTTCCCGTAAGGACGCAAGCACGCTGGTCCCTTCACCTGCTCTGCTGCAGCCACCACAGCGCACCAGCTACGGTCCACTCTCCCCTCACTGTTTCTAATCCCTTCCAGTCACTGGTGCCTTTGCCTCATACATTACTTTTTTATTTCTGCCCTTTTCCAGAGTTTCTTAGCTTTAGGCCCAAAGATTTTGTCCTAGAGATATCATCAGTCAATAAGACTGTTCTTTTTCTTTCCACTTAATGAACCAATGAATCACTGATGCCAGGTTTTGGTTCTTCCAGTTTGAATTCTTTATGCTGTGTCAAGATCTGTTTCACAGAGTGCTCCTGTCGTCTGCTCTGCTCCCTTCATGAAGTCTGGGTCCTGAGTTTCAGCTAGACTCTACTGGCTGGTCTCCTGGTAACTCAGATTCTTTTTCCAGATGCTTATTTTCAACTAGGCTAAATACTATACAATATTATGAATCCACACATCATAGACATGTTTGCAGTATGCTTTGCTACAATGAAGAGATAGTTTTTAGTAAGAACTGATTATAAGAAATTACTTTAACTGTAGCTCAAGGAGCTAAAGAACGGTGACCAGGGATATCACTAACTTCTCTCCAGTGTATGAAAAATGGCTATGCAAAATCCATGCTTAAAGCTAGAAGAGAACAGCAAAACAAGCATAATAATAAAAGAATCACAAAAGAGGATGTGGTAAATTTTTTTTTTAAATAGTATGCACATGGTGAGATTAAATCAAAAGACTTTAAAGCAGTTGTAGGTATCTGATGAACTGATGCTTGATATCTGATGGACTGATATTTCAGTAGGAGCATCTGTCAGGTTTTCATCAGTTCTGCTGTGTGAGATATCTCAGCATACTAATGAGAATGGATTCTGAAATCAGCTGGACTTGGATTTGGATCTATTAATAGATTCTGCTTTCTACCGGCTACATGAACTTGGTGATACATTAAATTCTCTAAATCTAAATTCATCATATGGAAAATGAGATTATGATGCCTACTTGAATGAATAAAAGTTCCCAATTGCAAGCAACTGAAGCCAAATTTGGGAGATTTTTTTTTTTTTTTTGTGAAAATGAGTTTATTGCAGATTTGGAATTGTTTTGATGGGCTGAGCATTACTGAACCAGGAACACATCTCCAAAGTCCATAGAACAAGCCAGATTAGAATTTTCAGAGTGCTGCTGTTGAGCAGTAATTACTTGAGCATGCAAAGCTAAAGCTGTGGGCATTGGAAACTAGGCTTGGCCTGTGGGATCGCTTCCTTAGATACCTAAGATTATGTGTTTCCCATTCTTTTATTTAAAAAAAAAATTTTAAATGACAATAAATTAATTGATGGTACTTCAAGGGAAGATAAATGCAGCAAAAGCAAAAATATCTCATCAACTAAGGATTTTCCCAAATTGTTTATGCCAATATCTCTATACCTACTTAATTATATGTTTCTATATTGCTGTAGCTGTCTAAATATCTCTATAAACATCTTAAGTACTTTAGAAATATGATAGCAATAACAAATTGGAGTGAGACTTTGAAGGTGAAAATCTTTACTAGACTTGAGATTTTTTATATCACAGGGTTTTCTATTTCTGTATTATTTTATTTTGAAAAAAAAAAGTCATCACCATTTTAAACTCCATGTTGAGATTTTATCTGTTTTTATTTCTTTTGTATCCATTTTTTAAAACTATATAACAAGATCTTGTTATTTATGGAAAAACTGAAAAATTTGCAACTTGTGAGTGTGATAGTGGAGAAGAAGTATGACCTTACAAATCTTTAAAATCTTGAAGTTGTACAATACTTTCATTTCATTTTTTAACTTACTCTTCTGAATCAATACATCAGAGTACAATAAGTACAGTTGTGAAAACTAGTTTTTGTTGGGAATCCATTCATTATATTAATAGTAGTGAGACCATAAAAATAACTGAACATGAATCCAAGATAGTTGACATATGCAAATATGCATATATGTATGTTTTGTTGTTGTTCACAGTGAAAGTAAAAGCCACTCACTCATGCCCAACTGTTTGTAACCCCATAGACTATAGCCTACAAGGTTCCTCTGTCTGTGGAATTCTCCAGGCCATAATACTTGAGTGGATAGACTATCCCTTCTCCACAGGATCTTCTCAACCCAGGGATTGAACACAGGTCTCTGTATTATAGGCAAACTCCTTACCATCTGAGCCACCAGGAAAGCCCAAGAATACTGCAGTGGGTACCCAGCCTATCCCTTCTCCAGTGGATTTTCCCAACCAAGGAATTGAACTGGGGTCTCCTGAATTTCAGGTGAATTCTGTATCAGCTGAGCCACCAGGAAAGTCCCGAAGCTCATAATGCTGTTGCTGAGAAGTAATGTCTGGAGCATGCACAGCTGAGGCTGTGGGTGTTGGAAACTAGGCTTGGCCTGTGGGATATATGTTTGCTTGTTGTTCAGTCACTAAGTCTTGTCCAACTCTTTGCAACCCCATGGACTGCAGCACACTAGACTTCTCAGTATCTTTTCAAGTTTGCTCAAATTTATGTCCAATGAGTTTGTAATACCTCCAATCATCTCATCTTCTGTTGCCCACTTCTAATCCAGCCCTCAATCTTTCCCAGCATCAAGGATTTTTCCGGTGAGTCAGCTCATTGCATCAGGCAGCCAAAGTATTGGAGCTTCAGCTTCAGCATCAGTCCTTCCAATGAGTATTCAGGCTTGGTTTCCTGTAGGAATGACTGGTTTGATCTCCTTGCAGTCCAAGAGTCTCTCAACAGTCTTCTGTAGCACCACATTTCAAAAGCATCAGTTCTTCAGCACTCAGCCTTCTTTATGGTCCTACTCTCACATCCGTACATGACTATCAGAAAAACGATAGCTTTAATATATGGAACTTTGTAAGCAAAGTGAACTCAGTGCATTTTAATAGACTGCTTGGCCATAGCTTTTCTCATAGTTTCATTTTTCATAGCTTTTTTTCGAGGTTTCTTTTTTCCTTCTAGGTATGTCATGGCTTGTCTTCTAAGGAGCAAGTGTCTTTTAATTTCATGGCTGCAGTCACTGGCTACAGTGATATTGGAGCCCAATAAAAGAAAATTTGTCACTTTTTCTACCTTTTATCCATATATTTGCCATGAAGTGATGAGACAAGATACCATGGCCTTAGTCTTTTAAATGTTAAACTTTAAGCCAGCTTTTTCACTCTTCTCTTTCACACTCATCAAGAGGTTCTTTAGTTCCTCTTTGCTTTCTGCCATTAGATTGATATCATCTGTATATCTGAAGTTGTTGATATTTTTCCCAGCAACCTTGATTCCAGCTTGTGATTCATCCAGTCTGGCATTTCACATGATGTACTCTGCATATAAGTTAAATAAGCAGAGTGACAATATACAGACTTATCATATTCCTTTCAAATTTTGAACCAGTCCATTGTTCTGTGTCTGTTTCTTACTGCTGCTTCTTGGCCTGCATACAGAGACAGATAAGCTGATCTAGTATTCCTGTATCTTTAAGAATTTACCACAGTTTGTTGTGATCCACATAGTCAAAGGCTTTATTAGCATAGTCAATTAAACAGATGGTGATGCAGCCATGAAATTAAAAGACACTTACTCCTTGGAAGAAAAGTTATGACCAACCTAGATAGCATATTGAAAAGCAGAGACATTACTTTGCCGACTAAGGTCTGTCTAGTCAAGGATATGGTTTTTTCCAGTGGTCATGTATGGATGTGAGAGTTGGACTGTGAAGAAGGCTGAGTGCCGAAGAATTGATGCTTTTGAATTTTGGTGTTGGAGAAGACTCTTGAGAGTCCCTTGGACTGCAAGGAGATCCAACCAGTCCATTCTGAAGGAGATCAACCCTGGGATTTCTTTGGAAGGAATGATGTTAAAACTGAAGCTCCAGTACTTTGGCCATCTCATGCGAAGAGCTGACTCATTGGAAAAGACTGTGATGCTAGGAGGGATTGGGGGCAGGAGGAAAAGGGGACGACCAAGGATGAGATGGCTGGATGGCATCACTGACTCGATGGACATGAATCTGAGTGAACTCCGGGAGTTGGTGATGGACAGGGAGGCCTGGCGTGCTGAGATTCATGGGGTCACAAAGAGTCAGACACGACTGAGTAACTGAACTGAACTGAACTGAGACATCTTTCTGTAATTCTCTTGCTTTTTCTATGATCCAGTGGATGTTAGCAATTTGATCTCTGATACCTCTGCTTTTTCTAAACTCAGCTTAAAAATCTTGAATTTCTCAATTCACATATTGTTGAAGCCTAGCTTGAAGGCTTTGAGCATTACCTTGCTACCTATGTGAAATCAGCACAATTGTAAGGTAGTTTGAACATTCTTTAGAATCATCTTTCTTTGGGATTGGAATGAAAACTGACCTTTCCCAGTCCTGTAGCCACTGCTGAGGTTTCCAAATTTTCTGGAATATTGAGTGAAGAAGTGAAGTGAAGTCGCTCAGTCGTGTTCGACTCTTTGCGAGCCCATGGACTCTAGCCTACCAGGATCCTTGTCCATGGGATTTTCCAAGCAAGAGTACTGGAGTGGGTTGCCATTCCCTTCTCCAGGAGATCTTCCCGACCCAGGGATCAAACCAGGTTCTCCTGCATTGTAGTCAGACTCTTTACCATCTGAGCCACCAGGGAATATTAAATGCAACACCTTAATAGCAGTGTCTTGTAGGATTTGAAATGCTCAGCTGGAATTCCATCACCTCCTCTAGCTTTGTTCATAGTATCGCTTCCTAAGGCCCAACTGACTTAACACTCCAGCATGTCTGGCTCTAGGTAAGTGACAACATCATTGTGACTGTGTGGGTCATTTTATGTTTTTCTACAGTTCTGTGTATTCTTGCCTCATCTTCTTAATATCTCTTGCTTCTGTTAGGTTCATACTGTTGCTGTCCTTTATTGTGCCCATCTTTGCATGAAAATTTCCCTTGGTATTTCTAATTTTCTTGAAGAGATCTCTAGTCTTTCCCATTCTATCATTTTTTTCTATTTCTTTTCATTGTTCACTTAAGAAAGCTTTCTTATGTCTCCCTGTTCTTCTCTGGAATTCTGCATTCAGGTGGGTATATTTTTCCTTTTCTCCTTTGCCTTTTGAGTCTCTTCTTTCCTCAGCTATTTGTGAGGCCTCCATAGACAATCATTTTGCCTTCCTGCATGTTTTTTTCTTTGAGATGGTTTTGGTCACCAACTTCTGTCATCAAAGGTACAATGTTCTGAACTTCCATCCACAGTTCTTAGGCATGCTACAGCCCACCAGGCTCCTCCATCCATGGGATTTTCCAAGCAAGAGTACTAGAGTGGGTTACCATTTCCTTCTCCACAGTATCTTCCCGACCCAGGGATCGAACCCAGGTCTCCCACATTCCAGGCAGGCCCTTTAGCCTCTGGGCCATCAGGGAAGGCCTTTAGGCATGCTACTGGATCTAATTCTTTGCATCTATTTATCACCTCCACTGTATAATCATATGGGATTTTATTTAGGTCATACCTGAATAGTCTAGTGTTTATCCCTACTGTCTTAAATTTAACTTTGAATTTTACAATAAGGAGTTCATGATCTGAGCCACAGCTTTAGGTCTTATTTTTGCTGACTGTGTAGCATTTCTCCATCTTCAGCAGCAAATAATATAATCAATCTGATTCTGGTATTAACCATCTGGTGATGTACATGTGTAGAGTAATCTCTTGTTTGTTGGAAGAGGATGTTTGCTGTGATCAGTGTGTGTTTTTTTTTTGTTTGTTTTTTGTTTTTTTTGTTTTTTTGGTAAAACCCTCTTAGCATTTGCCCTGTTTCATTTTGTACTCTAAAGCCAAACTTGCTTGTTACTCCAGGTATCTCTTGACTTCTTACTTTTGTATTCCAGTCCCCTGTGATGAAAAGGACATCTATTTTGAGGTTTGTTCTAGAAGATTGTGTAGGTCTTAATAGAACCGCTCAGCTTCACCTTCTTCAGCATTAGTGGCTGGGGCATAGACTTGCATTACTGTGATGTTTAATGCTTTCCTTTGAAATGAACTGAGATCATTCTGATGGTTTTGAGATCGCACCCAAGTACTGCATTCCAGTACTTGTTGACTCTGAAGGCTACTCCATCTCTTCTAAGGAATTCTTTCCCACAGTAGTAGATACAATGATCATCTGAATTAAATTTGCNGGAATATTGAGTGAAGAAGTGAAGTGAAGTCGCTCAGTCGTGTTCGACTCTTTGCGAGCCCATGGACTCTAGCCTACCAGGATCCTTGTCCATGGGATTTTCCAAGCAAGAGTACTGGAGTGGGTTGCCATTCCCTTCTCCAGGAGATCTTCCCGACCCAGGGATCAAACCCAGGTTCTCCTGCATTGTAGTCAGACTCTTTACCATCTGAGCCACCAGGGAATATTAAATGCAACACCTTAATAGCAGTGTCTTGTAGGATTTGAAATGCTCAGCTGGAATTCCATCACCTCCTCTAGCTTTGTTCATAGTATCGCTTCCTAAGGCCCAACTGACTTAACACTCCAGCATGTCTGGCTCTAGGTAAGTGACAACATCATTGTGACTGTGTGGGTCATTTTATGTTTTTCTACAGTTCTGTGTATTCTTGCCTCATCTTCTTAATATCTCTTGCTTCTGTTAGGTTCATACTGTTGCTGTCCTTTATTGTGCCCATCTTTGCATGAAAATTTCCCTTGGTATTTCTAATTTTCTTGAAGAGATCTCTAGTCTTTCCCATTCTATCATTTTTTTCTATTTCTTTTCATTGTTCACTTAAGAAAGCTTTCTTATGTCTCCCTGTTCTTCTCTGGAATTCTGCATTCAGGTGGGTATATTTTTCCTTTTCTCCTTTGCCTTTTGAGTCTCTTCTTTCCTCAGCTATTTGTGAGGCCTCCATAGACAATCATTTTGCCTTCCTGCATGTTTTTTTCTTTGAGATGGTTTTGGTCACCAACTTCTGTCATCAAAGGTACAATGTTCTGAACTTCCATCCACAGTTCTTAGGCATGCTACAGCCCACCAGGCTCCTCCATCCATGGGATTTTCCAAGCAAGAGTACTAGAGTGGGTTACCATTTCCTTCTCCACAGTATCTTCCCGACCCAGGGATCGAACCCAGGTCTCCACATTCCAGGCAGGCCCTTTAGCCTCTGGGCCATCAGGGAAGGCCTTTAGGCATGCTACTGGATCTAATTCTTTGCATCTATTTATCACCTCCACTGTATAATCATATGGGATTTTATTTAGGTCATACCTGAATAGTCTAGTGTTTATCCCTACTGTCTTAAATTTAACTTTGAATTTTACAATAAGGAGTTCATGATCTGAGCCACAGCTTTAGGTCTTATTTTTGCTGACTGTGTAGCATTTCTCCATCTTCAGCAGCAAATAATATAATCAATCTGATTCTGGTATTAACCATCTGGTGATGTACATGTGTAGAGTAATCTCTTGTTTGTTGGAAGAGGATGTTTGCTGTGATCAGTGTGTGTTTTTTTTTTGTTTGTTTTTTGTTTTTTTTGTTTTTTTGGTAAAACCCTCTTAGCATTTGCCCTGTTTCATTTTGTACTCTAAAGCCAAACTTGCTTGTTACTCCAGGTATCTCTTGACTTCTTACTTTTGTATTCCAGTCCCCTGTGATGAAAAGGACATCTATTTTGAGGTTTGTTCTAGAAGATTGTGTAGGTCTTAATAGAACCGCTCAGCTTCACCTTCTTCAGCATTAGTGGCTGGGGCATAGACTTGCATTACTGTGATGTTTAATGCTTTCCTTTGAAATGAACTGAGATCATTCTGATGGTTTTGAGATCGCACCCAAGTACTGCATTCCAGTACTTGTTGACTCTGAAGGCTACTCCATCTCTTCTAAGGAATTCTTTCCCACAGTAGTAGATACAATGATCATCTGAATTAAATTTGCCCGCTTTCATTCATTTAAGTTCACTGATTTCTAAAATGTTGACATTCACTCTTGCTATCTGCTATTTGACCACATCTAATTCACCTTAATTTATGAGCCAAAAATCCAGATTCTTATGCAATATTGTTCTTTACAGCATCAGATTTTACTTTCACCAACAGGCACATACACACCTGGACACAGTTTCTGCTTTGGCCCAGCCTCTGTATTCCTTCTGGAGTATTTCCCACTCTTCCCCAGTTGCATATTAGACACCTACTGACCTAAGGGGCTCCTCTTCCAGTCTCATATCATTTTGTCTTTTCATACTTTTCATGGGGTTCTCTTGGCAAGAATACTGAAGTGGTTTACCATTTCCTTCTCCAGTGGACCATGTTTTGTCAGAACTCCACCATGTCCTGTTCATCCTGGGTGGCCCTGTATGGCATGGCTCATAGCTCATTGAGTTACACAAGACTGTGATCATTTTAGCTAGCTTTCTGTGACTGTTGCTTTCATTCTGGAGGATGTGAGATTTTAGTTCTTGCTGCTTCTCTTTGCCCTCTGATGAATGAGGACAAGAGGCTTGCTTGTACAATCTTCCTAATGGGAAGTACTGGCTGTGGGGAAAACTGGGTCCTCCTCTGGTGGGCAGGGTAATGCTCAGGAAATTTTTAATCCAATACATATTTATGCACATATGCACACATACATATATACATATTTATATATGTAAACTACATATTGTGTAGGCTAAAACATCACAAGTTTATTACATTTAAAGTTTTGGTGATCAGCAATTAACACAGGTGTCATGGGCTACAATGATCACAATGTCAGGCAAGGCTGTATCGCTTCTGAAGGCTCTAGGACAGTGGTTGGTCCCAAACTTTTTTTCACCAGGGACAGGTTTCTGGAAGACAGTCTTTTTCAGACTGAGGAAGAGGATGATTTTAGGATGATTCAAGCTCATTACACTTATGGTGTACTTTATACCTATCATCATTACTTTAGCTGCACCTCAGATCATCACACATTGGCTCCCAAAGGTTAAGAACATCTGTTGTAAGAAGAATCTCTTTCCTTATTTTTTCCAGGTTCCATAGTGTGTCCCCCTTCTTTGGCTTATGGCCTCTGACCATCTTCCAAGCCAACAGTGGCCAGTCAATTCTCTCTCATATCATATTACTCTGATACTTACTTTTCTGCTCTGTCTTCCCTATTCAAGGAGGACAGAAACTGCATCCAGTGGTCACTGTGTACCTGTGAATTCTGGAGATCAGAGGTCCAATGGGTTTTATAAGGGTCATATCAAGGTATCAGCAAGTGTTTGTTTCTTATGGAGGCTCTAGGGGAGATCCTGTTTCCCTGCCTTTTCCAGTTTCTAAAGGCTATACAAGTTTAGAGTGACTCAAGTTGGGATCAGAGCTCAGTTGTGTAATATTGGGAGGTTATATCCCTCAGAAGCTCAATATACTTGCATATATAAATGACTGTGTATTAGTCACTCAGTTGTGTCTGATTGTTCGTGACCGCATGGACTGTAGCCTGCCAGGCTCCTCTGTCCATGGAATTCTCCAGGCAAGAATATTGGAATGGGTTACCATTTCCTTCTCCAAGGGATATTCCCCAACCCAGGGATTGAACCCTGGTCTCCTGCATTTCAGGCAGATTCTTTACTGTCTGATCTACCAGGGAAGCCCTATTTAATGGAATAAGAGTAGTATATAATTCATAGGACAGTGATTCAAAAAATGTGCTTAGTCACTCATTCATGTTCAACTCTTTGTGACCCGAAGGACTGTAGCCTGCCAGGTCCTCTGTCCATTGGGATTCTCTAAGGCAAGAAAACTGGAGTGGGTTGCCATGCCTTCCTCCAGGGGATTTTCCAAACCCAGAGATAGAACCCAGGTCTCCTGAATTGCAGGCAGATTCTTTACTTTCTGAGTCACCAGGGAAGCACAATTCAAACAATGGAACTCACTAAAAGTATCTTACCATTTTGTCTAAAGTGATTCCTGAAACTACCTCCAAGAATTTGATTTTGTAGGTCAGGGTTGCTTCCCTGAGTTTGTATTAACAATCTGATAGGAAAAAAAAAAAAAAAAAAAAACATCAGAGATGTTTATAAAGGAATATTTCTATTTAAAGGCTTTTAGAAGAACACTATGCAAAAAACTCAGAAAGTTAACAAAACTATTACTATGATAATGAATATATGTCTGTGTTGTGTATTTATGTATAAATGTTTGCAATAATTTGTTACTTTTAACTACACAATTTTTTGAGATTCCATATAGTAGATGCAAAATTTAGCCTTGAATCATTATTTTTTTTTCAAAATATTAGCAAATTTGATTTTCATATTTTAAAAACTGTTTAAATAGGAAGGTTAATATTAATGACTAACTTATAGATGACAATTTTAAGTGATGATTTTATTTTCAATAGTGAAAATTATCTATAACAATTTTAGTTTTAATTTAAAAGATTTTGATCTTATGATCACAAGATAATTGAAACTTTTCAACACCAATACAGTAATTGAGCAATCTTATATTGAGAGTTGCAGCTTAAAGAAGGCTGAGAGTCAAAGAATTGATGCTTTTGAACTGTGGTTTTGGAAAAAGACTCTTGAGAGTCCTTTAGACAGCAAAGAAATCAAACCAGTCAGTCCTAAAGGACATCAACCCTGAATATTCATTGGAAAGACTGATGCTGAAACTCCAATGCTTTGGCCACCTGATGAGAAGAGCTGACTCCCTGGGAAAGACCCTATTGCTGGGAAAGACAGAAGGCAGGAGAAGAGGGTTACAGAGGTTGAGATGGTTGGATACCATCATTGACTCAAAGGACATGAGTTTGAGCAATCTCTGGAAAACAATGAATGACAGGGAAGCCTAGCCTGCTGCAGTCCATGGGGTTCCAAAGAGTAGGATATAACTGAGCAATTGAACAAAAACAATAAAATAAATAAATGCAAAGCTTGTGGGTACAAGTTTAAATAAACAACAACAACAACAAAAAAAGAAACTGTAATTGAGTTTAAACTAGCACCTAGATTCATTCTCATGCTATGAAAACCATGAGACTTGTACTTGAAGAAATCTGAAAATATTATGGAGAGATAAAGAATGAACTTTAATTGAATTTTTGAGTAGTTGACTAAGGATATTACTATGAGAAGTATATTTTTATTTTCAATATACAGTCCTTAATATTGATACATATTTATAACATTTCAAAGTAAACTAAATTAAAAATTCCCATGCTCTTAATTGTTCTTTAATTATTATTAATAAAATTAGCTTGCAGTTTTTTCTTTGTTATAATCTTGATTCAGTTTCTCAAATAGCTTTGGCACTGATCCTCTAAATATGTTTAAGAACTTGATTGTCAAAATTTCTGAGTGAATTTCTTTTCTTTAATACTGTTTCCTCTACCTTCTGGGATAATATAACTTTGAAAAAAGAGATAAACATTGACAAGTGGAAGGAGTTTTCTGGTCACCTGAAGAATAGTTTTCCCACTTCTAATTAATCACATGTCAGCTGCTGGGCATGTGTAATTAATGACTCATACCCCCAAAGCTATAATGTATAAACACATTGCTTATCTGGTTAGAGAAATAGGAGCATGCTGATGATCACTGCAATGAGAATGCCTTGCTAATCTGGTCTTTAACTATTGAAGGCAGCGCATTAATTCATGTCAGTATGAAAATCCAAACAGATTAGTTGGAAATAAAATACATAGAATGATGCAGCATAAATATTGGTTTACATATATTTATATACATATTACATAAAGATAAAATCAACTGCATTGCATACATTGTTTTACTATGAACATGGCAGAGGCACAATAAAAATAGGTAGAAAAATCTGGCTTCAAAGAGCTACTGTAACCCTTGCTAACTATAGAATTTAGAAGAATTAGTTGATTTTTTTTTCTCAAATGTAAAAGAAAGATAATTCCAACTGTAAAGATTTTCAGAAATACATATAATGACTTTTTTATTTGGTTTTTAATTTTGAGCTAAAATTGACATATAACATTGAGTAATTTTACTTATTTTTTTAAATTGAGGTAACTTCATTTACAATATTGTGTTATCAATAGTTTCAGGTGTACAGCAAGTGATTCAGATATATATTTGTGTTCTTTTTCAAATATTTTTCCTTTTTAGGTTATTATAAAATAACACTGAGTAATTTTAAAGTATACAATGTGTTGATTTGATTCATTTAAATATATGATCTCTACCTTAGTGTTAGTTGGCACCTCTATCATACCATATACTATTTCTTTTTTGTGGTGAGAAAAATTAAGATCTAGTCTCTTACCAACTTGAAGTTTGTATTCAGTTCTGTTGATTATGATCTACATTAGATTTCAGGAACTTATTTACCCACTCAATTGTAAATTTGTACACTTAAACAGCACGTCCCTAATATCCTTAATTCCCTGGTAACCACCTGGTAACTCTTGGTAACCACTACCCTATTCTCTTGTTTTTTGAGTTTGGCTTTTTTAGATTTCACATATAAGTGATATTGAACAATGTTTGTCTTTGACTTACTTCACATAGCATAACGCTTTCAAGGTCCTTCCATGTGATCACAAGTGGTAGGATTTTCTTCTACATCATGGCTGAATACTATTCCATTATATGTATATATTTGTGTGTGTGTGTGTATACTCTCTTAATCACCTCATCCCTTGCCACATGCTTAGATCACTTAGATTGTTTCTATATCTTGTCTATTGTGAATAGTGCTGCAATAAATATGATAGTAAAGACAAATTTCGATATCTTGCTTTCATCTCCTTTGGCTATATACTCAGAAGTAAAATATATAATTGGAACTTGACCCCAAGGCAACAGATAATATTGATAAGACACCATGGTTATTTGCAAAAGTACAAGTTTTCAAGCAGCATACTGAAAGCTAGCGACACAACTCTTAAAACTGTAACCTATATTAAAGATATAAATAAAGATTATTGGGGGACTTGGAAGATAATTTATTCAAAGAGAGCTACTGATTTGCTATAAACATTTTCTCTACAATTTTGGAAAGAGGAGGATTTCCCTGCGAACTAGAGAGAAGAGCTTAGCATATAGCCAACTCAAGAAACAGAATATAAAGCTACTGCGTTGGGGTTGGGAGATCCAATGGGCTAGTATTTAACACTTTTGAGCTGATTCTAAAGTTTGAGAAAAGTGTGTTTAGTGCTGAAGAAAATCTCAGGGGACATAGCTATCTTCAGATAGGTCCTTACTGTTTGAGTTTGTTTTCTGTGGAGCACAATAGATGCAATGTGAGGGACTGCCAGGGTGAGGCCATATTAAGAGAGGAGATGTGTGCTTAGTTGTGTCCGACTCTTTGTGACCTCGTAGACTGTAGCCTGTCAGGCTTCTCTGTCCATGGGATTTCTCAGGCAAGAATACTGGAGTGGGGTGCCATTTTCCCCTCCAGGGGATCTTCCAGACCCAGGGATTGAACCTGTATCTCCTGCTTTGGCAGGTGGATTTTTTTTCCACTGAGCCACCTTGGAAGCGGGAGATCACTTTATGTCCTGCCCAGAATGGTTCTTGGAGTAGTGAGTGACAGCAATAGGAAGAAGCTGAAGGTATTGCTGAATTCCTGAGTGGGCATTACTAACAAGAACAAGTGAAGAATTTCTAGTGTCAAGATGTCTCTTTGGAAGATACACAAATACTGCCTCAAAGGAATAAAAATGAAGTTTTATATGTTGTAAATTGTTTCAATCGAGTGAAAATTTCCTGGTACTCCTCTTTCTTCTTCCCTCTCTTTTTCTGCTATCTTAACCTGTTAGAAATAGGAACTGGCTTGTTAAAACAAAGTAGGAAGTTGAAAATGGTGGGGGAGGAGGAAGCTTTTTTATTCCCTTACCATGTTTTAGGACTACCACATTTTGTCAACTGTTGTTGATGAAGAAAATGTAAACTAAAAATTTAGAGTGCTTAAGGAACTAGATATTTTATATTACTAAAATGAGATATATTTTTTTGGCAAATTTAACCTGATCTAAGGAACAAATCCTGGAGGAGAGCATGAGAGTCTATTCCAGTATTCTTGTCTGGAAAATCTCCATGGACAGAGGAGTCTGGCAGGCTACAGTCCATAGGGTGGCAAAGAGTCTGACCTGACTGATCTACTTAGCATGCACACATGCAAGGAACAAAGAGTAATCAGAAGAGTTATTCATGGCAGGTTAAAATCAGCCTATTGAATAAAATCAGAGCAACAGTAGAAGAAATATCTTTGGAATATCATTTAATCCTACCATTTAAACTTCTGCAATACACTTGTTCTATTGCAATAGAATTGTTTTTTTAAAAATTTTGTCTCTTCATTTTAAGTAATTCATTTTGACAGTGAAAATTCTGTCTCCCAAATATTTTGATCCTGCTATTTTAGTTTTCTCCACTGGAAAGAATGGTTGTTGATGAATGACATAATTAGGATTATATATTTAGATAATAAGAGATACTAATAATCTAGTCATCTCTCAAGATGCTTTCTCAAAATTTTCTTATGGATTAATTTAAATCTGTAGTATATTGATAATAAATATTACAAGTATAATTTCCACAAAAATTAACTTTTAGTGACTAAAATGGCATCCAACAACATTAGTTATTGAATAGAAATAATAAAATCATCACATTAAGTTTGTCTATATTGATCCTGGAAAGTTGAGTATGAGACACAATCTAGGAATATATTATTGTAATATTTATTGTACATTTTGGGAAAAAATATAACATCTATGTGGAAAATAAAATATTATCTACCATCTAGAAGGAAAGGAAGAAAAGCGTGGTAACTAAAATGTGGACAAAAATAGATCTAAAGGTACAAACTTGTAACTAGTAGATTAATAAGTCTTGATGCACAGTATAAGGAATATAGACAATAATATTGAACGATAATCATCAAACTTGCTGAGACTAGATCTGAATTTTCCCATTCTAAAAAAGAAAGACTAATTATATGTTCTGATAGACTGCTATTGTAGGCAACATACTACAATATATAAATGTATCAAATCATATGTTGTATACCTTAAATACACATACCATATTATATGTCAAATATTTTTCAATTAAAAACAGCAAAACAAGAATTTCTAAAAGAACAGAACAATCATGTCAGTTATCTGCTACTAATCATCAGATCAATAAAATGAACATTGGTAGTTAATCAATGATTTTAGGAAATTTGAAATTATCGGTGATTTTCTCTAGGGAAAATTTTAGTAATGGAGTGGGGGAAAAGACTGGGTAAAGCAGCTGAAGAGAGAATGGGAAAGAGGATTCAGAGACAGGCAATTGATTCTTCTGGGGAAGGAAATGGAAGCCAATTCCAGTACTCTTACCTGGAGAATTCATCAGAGCCTGGTAGGCTACAGTCCATGGAGTTTCAAAGAGTCGGACACAACTGAGCAACTTCACTTTTTTTTCACTTTTAATTCTTCAAAGGAATTTGGGTGTCAAGGAGGAGCAGTGATAAGGGTAGAAGCAGATGGAAAATGTGAAACAAGGAAATTTTTTTATTTTTATTTCAGAAGGCAAAATTAATACCTTAATGTCATTATGCAAATTTTTTTATTCTTTATATTATACATGTTTCCACATGTTCAGTCAGTTCAGTTCCGTTATTGTCATGTTTGACAGTTGGCGACTCCATGGACTGCAGCATGCCAGGCATCCCTGTCCATCACCAACTCGCAGAGTTTACTCAAACTCATGTCCATGGAGTTAGTGATGCCATCCAACCATCTCAGCCTCAGTCACCCCCTTCTCCTCCTGCCTTCAATCTCTCCAAGCATCAGGGTCTTTTCCAATGAGTCAGTTCTTCCCAACAGGTGGCCAAAATATTGGAGTTTCAGCTTTAGCATCAGTCCTTCCAATGAATATTCAGGACTGATTTTCTTTATGATGGACTGGTTGGATCTTCTTGCAGTCCAAGAGACTCTCAAGAGTCGTCTCCAACACCACAGTTCAAAAGTATCAATTCTTCAGTGCCCAGCTTTCCTTATAGTCCAACACTCACATCCATACACGACTACTGGAAAAACCATAGCCTTGACTAGACAGACCTTTGTTGGCAAAGTAATGCCCTTGCTTTTTAATATGCTGTCTAGTTTGGTCATAACTATTTTTCCAAGGAGCAACCATCTTTTAATTTCATGCTGCAATCATCATCGGCAGTGAACTCAGAGTCAAAAATAATAATAATAATAAAGTCTCTCACTGTTTCCATGTTTCCCTATCTATTTGCCATGAAGTGATAGGACCAGATGCCATGATCTTAGTTTTTTGAATGTTGAGCTTTACTCTCCAACTTGTTCACTCTCCACTTTCACTTTCATCAAGAGGTTTTTTAGTTCTTCTTTGGTTTTTGCTATAAGGGTGATATAATCTGTATATCTGAGGTTATTGATATTTCTCCTGGCAATCTTTATTTCAGCTTGTGCTTCACCCAGCCCAATGTTTCTCATGATGTACTCTGCATAGAAGTTATATAAGCAGGATGACAATATATCACCTTGACATACTCCTTTCCCTATTTGGGACCAGTCTGTCGTTTCATGTTGAGTTCTAACTATCGCTTCCTGATTTGCATACAGATTTCTCAAAAGGCAGGTCAGATGGTCTGTTAGTCTCAGCTCTTGCAGAATTTTCCATGGTTTATTTTGATCCACACAGTCAAAGGTTTGGCATAGTCAATAAAGTAGAAATAGATGTGTTTCTGGAACGCTCTTGATTTTTCAATGATCCAACAGATGTTGGCAGTTTGATATCTGGTTCCTCTGCCTTTTCTAAAACCAGCTTGAAAATCTGGAAGTTGACAGTTCACGTACTGTTGAAGCCTTGCTTGGAAAATTTTGAGCATTAATTTATTAGCGTGTGAGATGAGTGCCACTGTACAGTAGTTTGAGCATTCTTTGGCATTGCCTTTCTTTGGGATTGGAATGAAAACTAACCTTTTCCAGTCCTGTGGCCACTGCTGAGTAGTCCAAAATGCTGGCATATTGAATGCAGCACTTTCACAGCATCATCTTTTAAGATTAGAAATAGCTCAACTGAAATTCCATCACCTCCACTAGCTTTGTTCGTAGTGATGCTTTCTAAGGCCCACTTGACTTCACATTCCAGGAAGTCTGGCTCCAGCTAAGTGATTATCAGTTCAGTTCAGTTCAGTCGCGCAGTCTGTCCGACTCTTTGCGACCCCATGAATCGCAGCACGCCAGGCCTCCCTGTTCATCACCAACTCCCGGAGTTCACTCAGACTCACGTCCATTGAGTCCGTGATGCCATCCAGCCATCTCATCCTCTGTCGTCCCCTTCCCCTCCTGCCCCCAATCCCTCCCAGCATCACAGTCTTTTCCAATGAGTCAACTCTTCGCATAAGGTGGCCAAAATACTGGAGCTTCAGTTTTAGTATCATTCCTTCCAAAGAAATCCCAGGGTTGATCTCCCTCAGAATGGACTGGTTGGATCTCCTTGCAGTCCAAGGGATTCTCAAGAGTCTTCTCCAACACCACAGTTCAAAAGCATCAATTCTTCTGCGCTCAGCCTTCTTCACAGTCCAAGTCTCACATCCATACATGAACACAGGAAAAACGATAGCCTTGACTAGACAGACCTTAGTCGGCAAAGTAATGTCTCTGCTTTTGAATATACTATCTAGGTTGGTCATAACTTTTCTTCCAAGGAGTAAGCGCCTTTTAATTTCATGGCTGCAGTCACCATCTGCAGTGATTTTGGAGCCCAAAAAAACAAAGTCTGACACTGTTTCTACTGTTTCCCCATCTATTTCCCATGAAGTGATGGGGCCAGATGCCATGATCTTCGTTTTCTGAATGTTGAGCTTCAAGCCAACTTTTCCACTCTCCTCTTTCACTTTCAACAAGAGGCTTTTTAGCTCCTCCTCACTTTCTGCCATAAGGGTGGTGTCATCTGCATATCTGAGATTATTGATATTTCTCCCAGCAATCTTGATTCCAGCTTGTGTTTCTTCCAGTCCAGCATTTCTCATGATGTACTCTGCATATAAGTTAAATAAGCAGGGTGACAATATACAGCCTTGACGTACTCCTTTTCCTATTTGGAACCAGTCTGTTGTTCCATGTCCAGTTCTAACTGTTGCTTCCTGACCTGCATACAGATTTCTCAAGAGGCAGGTCAAGTGGTCTGGTATTCCCATCTCTTTCAGAATTTTCCACAGTTTACTGTGATCCACACAGTCAAAGGCTTTGGCATAATCAATAAAGCAGAAATAGATGTTTTTCTGGAACTCTCTTGCTTTTTCCATGATCCAGCGGATGTTGGCAATTTGATCTCTGGTTCCTCTGCCTTTTCTAAAACCAGCTTGAACATCAGGGAGTTCACGGTTCACGTATTGCTGAAGTCTGGCTTGGAGAATTTTGAGCATTACTTTACTAGCATGTGAGATGAGTGCAATTGTGCGGTAGTTGGAGCATTCTTTGGCATTGCCTTTCTTTGGAATTGGGATGAAAACTGACCTTTTCCAGTCCTGTGGCCACTGCTGAGTTTTCCAAATTTACCATCGTGATTATCTGGGTTGTGAACATCTTTTTTGTACTGTTATTCTGTGCATTTTTGCCACCTCTTCTTAATATCTTCTGCTTCTATTAGGTCCCTCCCATTTCTGTCCTTTAGTGAGTCCATCTTTGCATGAAATGTTCCCTTGGTATCTCTAATTTTCTTGGAGAGATTTTTAGTCTTTCCCATTCTGTTGTTTTCCTCTATTTCTTCTCATTGTTCACTGAGGAAGTCTTTCTTATCTCTCCTTACCATTCTTTGAAACTCTGCATTCAAATGGGTATATATTTCCTTTTCTCCTTTGCCTTTTGCTTCTCTTCTTTTCACAGCTATTTGTAAGGCCCCCTCAGACAACCGTTTTGCTTTTTTGAATTTCTTTTTCTTGGGGATGGTCTTTTCCCTGCCTCTTGTACAAAGTCATCAACCTCAGTCCATAGTTCTTCAACCACTGTGTTATCAGATCTAATCCCTTGATTCTATTTCTCACTTCCATTGTTTAATCCTAAGGGATTTGTTTTAGGTCATACCTGAATGATCTAGTGGTTTTGCCTACTTTCTTCCATTTAATTCTGAATTTCACAATAAGGAGTTAATTATTGAGCCATAGTCAGCTCCTGTTATTGTTTTTGTATAGAGCTTCTCCAGCCATGGCTGCAAAGAATATTATCAATCTGATTTCATTATTGACCATTTAGTGATGTCCATGTGTAGAGTCTTCTCTTGTGTTGTTGGAAGAGGGTGTTTGCTATGACCAGTGCGTTATTATGGCAAAACTCTATTAGCCTTTGCCCTACTTCATTCTGCACTCCAAGGCCAAATTTGCCTGTTATTTCTTGACTTCCCCATGTTAACATATATTGTATCTACTTTATCTTTACTTATGTTAGCAAGTTTCCAGTGGATGGCACTTAAATTGTTTTATGCTTTTTGTTATTAAAGCAATGAAACAACCATTGCTATACTTTTATATACATGTACATATTTACCTATAGGATGAATTTCTGAAAGCAAAAATACCAAGGTCAAGATTTTGTATAGACAAAGAAACAGTATTACCAAATTGTTTTTCCAAAACATCTGCATCAATTTAAATTTCTAAAATACTATTTGTGAAATGTTGTGCCAGTTTAAAATTCACGCGTGCACCTCTTAGCCAATCATTGTAAGCCTAGTAACCTAGAGGTGGCCTATAGAGACAAAAATGGAAATTCTTCAGGAAAGCCCACACCCGTGAAAGAACTGACCAATCAACAGTTAACAAGTAACCTGTGCAACCAATCTAAGTTTGCCAGCTGCCTATAATCCTATAAATACTGCTTGAACCTAGAGGTCAGGGCCTCTCGTCTTACTCCACTGCGCTGGATGTGGCGGGGGCCCTGACTTGAGTCAGAAATAAATTTCCCTTTTTGCCTTTTGCATTGTCGTGGAGGTCTTGTTCTTGTCGGTCTTGGGATTCCAACTTTCGGGCACAACATGAAACATCTGTTATTCACACTATCATTAATATAATGTATAATCAAATGCTTTTGTTTCATCAGTTAATTTGGGAGTAATTATACTTTATATGAGGAGAAGGCAATGGCACCCCACTCCAGCACTCTTTTGCCTGGAAAATCCCAGGATGGAGGAGCCTGGTGGGCTGCAGTCCACGGGGTCGTGAAGAGTCAGACATGACTGAGCGACTTCACTTTCACTTTTCACTTTTATGCATTGAAGAAGGCAATGGCAACACACTTCAGTACTCTTGTCTGGAGAATCCCAGGGACAGGAGCCTGGTGGGCTGTGGTCTATGGGGTCGCACAGAGTTGGACATGACTGAAGTGACTTAGCAGCAGCAGCACACTTTATATGCTTTTTGTAATAGCATATAACAAACTTTGTGGATGTGTTAAACATGTTCTAGTTTAAGTCTCTTAAATGTCTTTTTCAAATCCTTTGGCCAATCATGTATTGATTTTTTTTCTTATTAATCACAAAAATATTACACAGAAATTTTCAGACAATGACCAAAATAACAAATACATTTCCTGATATTTGTAATAATAAAGTAGAAATATAGGACAGTAGCTGGCCAAAGTTTTGACAAAACATATATTGTTTATTTGAATTTGAGTTTAAAATTACAATTTTATCTGCATATTTTCTGCACACAGTGATGTCTAAATTTTATTTTAAGAGTATAAGTGTTAAAAGCATAGTCAGTAATTGTCCCTGGTTTCCTGGATGAGTTTTCTAATATGCTGATTAATTTTAATAATCAGTGGTTGTCACAAATTATCTTTTTAAAAATTTATTTATTTTAATTGAAAGTTAATTACTTTACAATATTGTATTGGTAGTTCACACAGAGAAAGCTCTGTTGGAAATAAGCAGCCACAAACACTTGTAGGCCTTTTTCCCCTATCCTGAGAATGGCATAAACACTAGATCTTACATACCCACAATATATAAAATAATTAAAAGGAGGAGAACTTACTTTCTTGGATTAAAAAGAAAAAAACAAAACAAAACACCATTTATCACCAGTATTAGTAGTAAACTGCATGATGAAACACTTTCTCTCCAACTTCTCTCTTGTAAATTGACTCTAGAGATCTTTTTCCATAAAACAAACCAAAAAAAAAAAAAAAAAAACCCCTACTTGGTGTTTTCTATTTATTTCCCCTCATTCTGTGTGTTGTCTCTATCCAAAGCTCCCCTACTTACAAAGACACCAGTCATATTTGGTTAGATCCCAATCACAATTCCTGTGGTTTCCCAGGTAGCACCTCTAATGGTAAAGAACTCACATGTCAATGCAGGAGATTTAAGAGATGCACATTCGCTCTTTCAGTTGGGAAGATTCTCTGCAGGAGACACAATCAATTCCATTATTCTTGCCTGGAGAATCCCAAGGACAGAGCAGCCTGATAGGGGACAATCTACAGAGTCACAAAGAGTAGGACACTAGTAAAACAACTTAGTACACACCCACAATACCTAGTTTTACATTAAAAGCCCAATCTTTACATATTAATATATTCACATTCTAAAGTATTAAAGGTTAGGGCTTCAGCCTATGAATTTTAAGGAATAGAGTTCAGCTATAAGATCAATTTGTCTTAGGCTTTTGACTTTGAGACCAACAATGGATCAAACCTGACCTAATTTAAATATGGAGAGATAAAGTATAATAAACAGATAAAATATAATCCCTTGGAATCCTGGGATTAAAGAACAAAAATGGGAGTGATGAGACTCAGGACAACAATAGAGATATTTAGTGTTTTCCACTGGCAGGATTCAAGACCTCCTACATGGTTGGGGTTAAAGATTTGTGTTAACCCAAATGTTTATTCAATAATGTCTCCACTTTTCAAAAAAAAAAAAAAAACACAAAGGAAACTTGAAGGTGGTTTAGCATTAGTTAAATAGGTTTGGATTCATAATATAAACATAGGATATCTAAATAAATATTGCGCTTGTAACACCAATGCTAAAATACCTTGCTGATTGTGAAAAACATGGTAGGACAAATAATTTTTCATTATGGCCTCTGTATACTCTTGTCCCCTGAAGCTCTTTATCTCATCACCTCTTGAAAATAAATTTAGTTCTTATTGTTCATTAGCCCCTCTTGATAATATCCAAGTTACCCCCCAAACAACTGTTAGACCATAAAACCAATCCTTCCTCTTCCAAGAATCATCCTTGACCAACAATTTCAGAATTTTGCAGAACTCCAAAATTAACAGAACTTTGGCTGACCCAGTCCTGCTAAAGCCCTTTGAAGTATTCCTTCCTCTTGCCTAAATTAAAACAGTCTTATGGAGTCTTTAAATAAAAGCTCTCATTGATATTAGAAAATTAACTTTTAAAGAATCACACAGAATAGATGATGTAAAATGTAATACATGCATTAAACATACGACATCCCTCCATTTCATTAACAGCCAAACCTGCTTTTGAAATAGACAATGATAATTTAAAATTTCAGGGTATTTACTACTAAGCCCATTTCAGCTTGATTTTCAAATTACAGATTGCCCAGAATTATCTTTCTAGAATATTCTGAATTGAAATACTACATTTAAAAAATGGATGGTTTATTTTTTAAAAAGTAAACAAGAACAGACAAGCAAAAACATATCTACCAAATGATCTTCTTATCTACCTGGTCATATTATGGACGTAATTATAATTGGTGGTAAATCCTCCTTTTTTTATATTCCAAGGAATAAGTTTCTTTAGGCTTTCTCTGCTTTTGAAACATTCAAGTGATGATTTCTGGTTTTAGCCAATTTCCATCAAGCTTCTCAGATTGAAACAGCCAGATATATCATTTGCGTGCTTAGTTGTTCAGTTGTGTCCGACTCTTGTGACTCCATGGACTATAGCCTCCCAGACACCCTGTCTGTGGGATTTTCCAGGCAAGAATACTGAAGTGGGTTGCCATTTCCTTCTCCAGGGATCTTTCTGACCCCTGAACCCTCATCTCCTGAATCTCTTGCATTGGCAGGCAGATTCTCACCACTGAGTCACCTGGGCAGTCCCATACCATTTTCAGTATATCTTAAAATTTAATATACATTTGATTTACTTTATTTGAGAATCTTTTTAACAATGAGATTTTAATTTTGCAATTTTAACTGTATCCCAATTTTCTGTAATTCTAACAAATTTTTGAGTGATTCCAGTGCTTTTGGCCATAGGAGATACTTTGAATAGCAAGGCTTTAAATTGTCAAATCTATTCAGCTCAATCAACACATATGTTCCTGAATATTTTTGTTATATGAAATCTAATAAGAATCTCATAATCTGTCTCCTCATGACATTTGCTTTGGTCCAGCTTCTTCCACCTCCCTGGTATTTCCCATGTAGAGACTTTATATTTCTGTCTGTTTATACCACTATTTAACTTTTGGTTACAAGCTTTTAACAAACTGGAGATTTTCCAATCATTTCCCATCAAAACAGTTAGTTATACCCACAATGTTGCACATTGTTTTTCCTATCTTGTGTTATATCAGGCATTTCCTTGACCAGGCCTGTTACAATTAATTATATTTCCCTGATTCAACAAAACACATGGGTTAAGGCAGGACAACCTAAATGTTTACTAAGGAAAGAAACAAATAAACAAAAAACACCCCCCACAATGCAGAAAGAAATGGATTTACAAAAATTTTCAAAACATTGAATTTATTCTGTAAAAAACTTATGCTAACTTAAATGCTAACTTTTCATTATACCTAAAGTATCTAATGTTAGATATTTACTCTAATGAGTGTCCATAGTTTGATTCATACTCTGCTTCCGCATTTGGCTTTTTTTTTCTCTTAGCTCAGATAATTTTCAGGCTCTCTTATGAAAGAATAAGTAAATTAGAGGGACCTAAGGACTTTGATAATAGAGAATAACAACAATTAAAGTTGATGGTGACAGTCAATCATTTTATAGTGCTTATTCATCTTCCACAATTTCAATACTCTCTACTTTAGGAGATGTGAGAAATGTCTTTCGGAAAGATAAAGAATCACTAACTAAATTAAGTTCAAATAGAGAATACATATTCAAATGCAGAATTTTCTTTGAAACAAAATATCTCATACGCTACCGGCAATCTAAATTCCACATTTACCACCTATGCATTTAAATCCTGTAATTTCAGTCTGTTTTGCAACCAGAAAATTACTCTTTCTCTTCCGCAAATTACCCTACACTGCGTCACATCATTAAAATAGACATTTTGAAAATCAGGTTAACTACAGAGTCAAGCACATCATAGTTAACTTAGTTTCTTCCAGGGTTGCTGTCCCTTTGCCCCTGGTGTTTAACACACCTTGCTGAATGCTGTTTTTATTGTTTTAGTGAACAAGAAAATATCTTGAGAGAAAACATCTACAGAGTATAAATGAATGAAACGACCCTCAAATGCATGCAAACATCCAATGAGCTTTGTTTCTTGTGTCTGCTCAGGGAAACTATTAATTGGCAAAGAAGTATATTTAGACTTTAACATAGACGCTGCTAAGCACCAAGTGTTTAGACTGACTTGATGTCGATTCATTGTTCTTTCAAGCTTCCCTGCTGTTTACAATACCAAAGTATACAGATATGGAAAACATCAATTTAACTATAATCCTAACTGCATCCTTACAGAGCAAATGACACAAAAATCTACACAATGACTCAAAAACTCTTGTCTTGGAAAAAATAAAATATATCTCTTTCAGAGCAAATATTTTACTGTAATGTTTGCTATCAAAAATCATTGAGTTGCTTCTCACTAAGCAGCAGGGCTGAGTATCTGAACAAGATTTCAGCTTCTAATATGACAAAAACATCAGGTGTTTTTGACAAGTATCTTGTAATATTGAATTCATGGAATTAAACCATTACAATATACCTATGAATAATTATAGATAAGTTCCCTACTTCATTTTGAAAATCTAGCAATTCAAAAAAGTTTTACTTTGAGTTTTTACCCCACTTTAGTATTTATGTTAAATATAAAGGGAAGTGAATGAAATTTGGAGCATGAAATATTCAAATTTTGGCACTGTCCACTTAACCTAGCTTGATTCTCATTTAACTCATCTGTAAAATGAGACATAGTTTACATACTGGATATTTCTAATTCACAAAGTGTGAATAATGGCTGTTCATTGTTTCCCAAGTGTTTTTATATGGCATCATTCTTTCAGATAGGTCAAAAACAGAGGCTAAGCATTACTTTCTTGTGTAAAGGTCTAGATGTAGAAATACAGAATTTCCACACATCTGACTAGGAGAAGATTGATTTTAGTGATGGGGATTCTTCCTGCAAGTGACCTATGAATTTTTGCTTGCCAAATTTCCTTGGCACAGATGATGTACATCAATTTACTTGTGATGTGCAGACTGAATTATCAGCTAGCAATACCTTTTATAGGCCCAACACAAGTTCAAAGCATTTGAAAAGTGCCGTACTCTTGAATCACCAGAACTTTCTATCCAGCATCTCATGCTTGGATTCCTCTTCTGGCTCAGGGATCTTCCCTCTTGTCCATTTGTTCCTGAAATTTTTAAGCTTATTAGTTACAGTCCATTTATAGCTTCTTCATAAAAGGTCTGCTCTCATCTCTGTACCTCATCTGTTTCCTGTTGACTCTGGAAAAATTTAACACATTAATCTAGACAGTAATCACAAGCAGATATATAGCCAGTACTAACCAGTGATGGTACCAGATAAGAGAATATCTAGTGTTGACTTTACTAGATATTAAAATTCTGATGTTACAAGATAATAAGATATATAAGTATTAGTATTTCCACACTTGCTGGTATATTATCCCTTTAGTATTTCCTGCTTCTTCTGATGCCATGTGAACTGCACCAAGAATCTTTCCCCCCAATATTCCTATGCTCCAGAAATTAAATGATCAATCTTGGCATACAAGAGGCTTTCTAGAGTTATATGCTAGTGCAAATGTCAGAATCTATGATTGCTCATTTCATTTGCTTTAAGTGGTATCATTTTTTTACTTTAACAGGGGAGGGAAATGAGATGCAGAGAGATTATGTAAGATGCAGAGCTTCCATTCAAACCTTGACAGCTATGCATTCCTTATCCTCATCCTGCAGCTTTCCTTGTCTGGCATAAAGCATTGAACTTAGCATAAGTAAATATGACATTCTTATTAATAAATTTTGTGTACTTAATTCATAATTAAAATATGGTATCTATAAAAATGTTAGCTATAATTTTTAAGTTTGTGATATTTTTATCAATTGTTTTAGCTAAGCAGCAGTGGGAGAAGCTTTAGCATATTGAACAAAATGATCAGTGTTTGAAGTAATTCAAAACATAATGAAACAAAAACACATTTATGTCTATCAAACTAAAAAAAAGAAGCCATCAGAAGAATTTGATGTTAATCCTCAGGAAACATTTTGTTCCAGACAAGTGCATGGTTTCTTTAGCAAGAGACACATTAATAAAAAACAAACAACTTAATAAGCATTTACAAAAATAAAATTTTAAAAACACATTTGTGAAGTATTTTAAATGGTTTGGTGAACAGTTTACTCTACCTATTATTTGATAAGCAGCATTATGCATGTACCTCTGTGCTTGTATGTGTGTACAGAGGGAGAGATTTAAATACAGATTGATATTTAAATTGTATGTGAATTCCTATTATCTACCATTTTAAAATATATAGCCTGGATTCTTCAACATGTTTATGCTTTTCAAGTTGCTTTCTCTTCATTGTGTTGCTCTACATCCAACATCTCAGATTTTTGATTTTCAAGCCTCCCTGGCTCTCATCTTTCCTATTTGCTCCTTGCTCTGATCCCTTCATGAATGCTAAAAACTTGAACCTCTGGATGTCTATTAGCTTCTATCGTTATAGCAATAAGTTGAGATTTTATGAAATGTGAGATGATGCCATTATTAAATCTCTCAGCTCTTTTATCTATGTTTGCCACATTCACTCTGCATATATACATATATTTATATACGTATATGTATTATGTGAACCTAAAAATATAATAATTTTGGAAATTAGGAAAACTTCTTTGAAACTGGAGAAACTGGTTGTAGCTATGACAATATGATATTCTCTCCCCAAAAGAATCTGAGAATGGAATTTGAGAACCCTTAAATCACAAATATTCTATGATAACTCTGTTGAGTGTTATTGACTGATTTGTGCCTGTCACTCCAGGCCAATTTGGAGGTTGTAATCCTAACCTTCTATATCTAAGATTGTGACTGCACTGGAGATAGATCTCTAAAGAGATAATAAGTTAAAATGAGGTCATTAGGATGACACGAAGAAAAGATGCCCATCTCCTAAGTCTTAGTGTTTGAGTACCCTCAAAATTCACATTTTGGAATCTTGGTGCCCAATGTTACAATATTAGACAATGAAGCCATTGGGAGGTGATTAGGTCACAAGGGTAAAACCTTCATGAATGGAACTAGTTCTCTTACAAAAGAGACTACACAGAGCTCCCCGGCTCCTTTTGCCATGTGAAGATTCAAGCAGACTTCTGAAACCGGAAGAGGACCTGCACCCAATCATGCTGACACTCTGTCCTCACTCTTCCAACTTCCAAAACTGTGAGCCATAAATTTGTGTTGTTTATAAGCCACTCACTCTCTAGTATTTGCTATATAGCACCTCAAAGAGCTAAACTCTATAGGGGAGGATAAAAGTTCTCCTCGAGCTTTTTATGGTCCCTGGCTGCATCTGAAAATTAAATTGATTAAAAAAAATTATATAGTTTGTTTTATGTAAAATGTGAGCCTCCACAGAGAAATGAAGATCTGAATAAACAAATTTGAGTTTTGTGCCAGGTTTGACGAAGAGTGGACAGTTATGGAGGAACAGGGCCAGTGCTCTGTGACAACCTGGAAGGATGGGGTGGGGAAAGAGGTGGGAGGAAGGTTCAGGATTGGGGGACACATGTATACCTATGGTTGATTCATGTTGATGTATGGAAGATGCATCACAATATTTTAATTATCCTGTAATTAATATAAGTCAACAAATTTATTTTAAAGAGTATAAAGTAAATACAGGGTAGAACCCGGGGGGAACATAGCAAGGCTTGTTTGGATTCTTCTTAGTATTTCTCTGTCTTCAGAGATAAGGATATGTATGTATATATTTCAGCTTCCCTGGTACCTCAGATGGTTAAGAATCTGCTTGCAATTTGGGAGACTCAGGTTTGATCCCTGATTTGGGAAGATCCCCTGGACAAGGCAGTGGCAAGATACTCCAGTACTCTTCCCTGGAGAATTCCAGGGACAGAGCAGCCTGAGAAGTACAGTCCATGGGATTGCAAAGAGTCAGACACAACTGAGTGACTTTCACACATGTGTATGTATGTAAGTGGGTCTTTCCAGGTCATGTTATTGATAAAGAATCCCCCCTGCTAATGCAGACCTCATAAAAGATGTAGGTTCAATCCCTGGGTTGAGAGGATTCTCTAAAGGAAGGATTGGTAACCCAGTCCAGTGTTCTTGCCTGGAGAATCCCCATGGACAGAGGAGCCTTGTGGGCTACGTCCACAGGGTCACAAAGAGTCAGCCAGGACTGAAGCAACTTACCACACATGCATGCATCTATTTATGTATCTATTTATCTATGTCCATATAGTCTAAGGTGTCATTTAAAGCCAGGGTTTTCATATTGATCTTCTGTATGGATAATTCTATCCATTGATGTAAGTGATGTGTTGTCTTGCTATTATTATGTTATTATCAATGTCTCACTTTATGTTTGTTAATATTTATTTTATGTGTTTAGGTGTCCCCATATTGTGTGTATATATATTTACAGCTGTTATATCTTCTTCTTGGATTGACTCTTGATTGTTATGTAATGTCCTTTTTTTTCTTTTTTCTTGTTGCAGTCATTTTTCATAAGGTCTATTTTCTGATACAAGTATTACTGTATAGTCAAAACTATGGTTTTTCCAGTAGTCATGTAGGGATGTGAGAGTCAGATGATAAAGAAGATTGAATGTTGAAGTATTGATGCTTTTGAATTGCGGTGTGGGAAAAGATTCTTGAGGGTTACTTGGAGAGCAAGAAAATCAAACCAATCAATCCTAAAGGAAATCAACCCTGAATATTCATTGGAAGGACTGAAGATGAAGCTGAAGCTCCCATACTTTGGCCATCTAGTGAGAAAAGTCAATACATTGGAAAAGACCCTGATGTTGGGGAATATTGAAGGCAAAAGAAGTGGGTGGCAGAGGTTGGTATGGTCAGATAGTATTACACATTCAAAGGACATGAATTGGAACAATCTCCAAGGTTTCCCTGGTGGTGCAGATGTAAAGAGATGAGAGTGGCTACCCACTCCAGTTTTCTTACCTGGAGAATTCCATGGACAGAAGAGCCTGGCAAGCTACAGTCCATGAGTTTGCAAAGAATGGCACACAAGTGAGTGACTAACACTTTCAGTTTCACTTTCTGAGAGATAGTGGAGGACAGAGGAAGAATCAGGCCCCACCTTGGCCAGCCTTGCTCTTTGCATGTCTGCATTCATAGCTTATATTCTCTATTGAAGGCTTTTTTTTTTTTTTTCTTTTTTTTTGGCAGAGTGCCTCAACAGAGGTCGTCCCAGTTATCTGTGCAGATTGGCTCCCACAGTCAATAAATTAGGGTAGCTTTCTGTTCAGAGATCCCTTGATAATGGAAAAATTGTCCCTGTCTGTGCTGATGAATCCGACCCTTATCTGGTGCCTATGATGAAAAATAGAACATTATGACAGCTGACATCTTTTCCTGTTTATTTTCTTGTTTATAGTGCTGCAATAAGCAATTAAACTCTTGACTATTACTTTAATTTTGGCTGCATGTCTTAATCGACTCCTCCAAAAAGGACAGCTCAGCTCTCCCCAGCTCAGCTCTTCAGTTAGAAGTTGGATACAATAGATATGTGACTGAGCTTTAAGACTACTTCTCATTCCTGTTACAAATGAAGAACCACAAGTGATATAAGGAATGTGTCTTACCCTTCTGTACATGAAGCTTGTCCTTCATTCATAGGTGGTTGTGTTGGATATAATGAGTTAAATTTAAAAATGGACTGGAATGGGTGATTTTAACTCAGATGACTATTATATCTACTACTGCAGTCAAGAATCCCTTAGAAGAAATGGAGTAGCCATCATGGTCAACAAAAGGGTCCAAAATGCAGTACTTGGATACAATCTCAAAAATGACAGAATGATCTCTCTTCTTTCCCAAGGTAAACCATTCAATATCACAGTAATTCAAGTCTATGCCCCAACCAGTAATGCTGAAGAAGTTGAAGTTGAACGGTTCTATGAAGACCTATAAGACCTTTTAGACTAACAGCCCAAAAAAGATGTCCTTTTCATTATAAGGGACTGGAATGCAAAAGTAGGAAGTCAAGAAACACCTGGAGTAACAGGCAAATTTGTCCTTGGAGTACGGAATGAAGCAGGACAAAGGCTAATAGAGTTTTGCCAAGAGAACACACTGGTCATAGCAAACACCCTCTTCCAACAACACAAGAGAAGACTCTACACATGGACATCACCAGATGGTCTAAAACTGAAATCAGATTGATTATATTATTTGCAGCCAAAGATGGAAAAAATCTATACAGTCAGCAAAAACAAGACCGGGAGCTGACTGTGGCTAAGATCGTGAACTCTTTATTGACAAATTCAGATTTAAATTGAAGAAAGTAGGGAAAACCGCTAGACCATTCAGGTATGACCTCAATCAAATCCCTTATGATTATACAGTGGAAGTGAGAAATAGATTTAAGGGATTAGATCTCATAGATAGAGTGCCTGATGAACTATGGACTGAGGTTTTTGACATTGTACAGGAGACAGGGATCAACACCATCCCCATGGAAAAGAAATGCAAAAAAGCAAAATAGCTGTCTGGGGAGGCCTTACAAATAACTGTGAAAAGAAGAGAAGCAAAAAGAAAAAGAGAAAAGGAAAGATATAAGCATCTGAATGCAAAGTTCCAAAGAATAGCAAGAAGAAATAAGAAAGACTTCCTCCCCTAATTTTTATGNAAATAAAAATTAATTAAAGAAAAAAAAGAAAGAAAGAAAGAAAGACTTCCTCAGGGATCAGTGCAAAGAAATAGAGGAAAACAATAGAATGGGAAAGTCTAGAGATCTCTTCAAGAAAATTAGAAATACGAAGGGAACATTTCATGCAAAGATGGGCTTGATAAAGGACAGAAATGGTAGGAACCTAACAGAAGCAGAAGATATTAAGAAGAGGTGGCAAGAATACACAGAGGAACTGTACAAAAACATCTTCAGGACCCAGATAATCACAATGGTGTGATCATAACCTAGAGCCAGAAATCCTGGAATGTGAAGTCAAGTGGGCCTTAGAAAGCATCACTACAAACAAACCTAGTGGAGGTGATGGCATTCCAATGGAGCTGTTTCAAATCCTGAAAGATGGTGTTGTGAAAGTGCTGCACTCAATATGCCAGCAAATCTGGAAAACTCAGCAGTGGCCACAGGGCTAGACAAGGTCAGTTTTCATTCCAATTCCAAAGAAAGGCAATGCAAAGAATGCTTAAACTACCACACAATTGCACTCACCTCACATGCTAGTAAAGTAATGCTCAAAATTCTCCAAGCCAGTCTTCAGCAATATGTGAACTGTGAACTTCCAGATGTTCAAGCTGGTTTTAGAAAAGGCAGAGGAACCAGAGGTGAAGTTGCCAACATCCACTGGATCATGGAAAAAGTAAGAGAGTTCCAGAAAAACATCTATTTCTGCTTTATTGACTATGCCAAAGCCTTTGATTGTGTAGATCACAATAAACTGTGGAAAATTCTGAGAGATATAGGAATACCAGATCACCTGACCTGCCTCTTGAGAAACCTGTATTCAGGTCAGGAAGCAAAAGTTACAACTGGACATGGAACAGACTGGTTCCAAATAGGAAAAGGAGTATGTCAAGGCTGTATATTGTCACCCTGTGTATTTAACTTGTATGCAGAGTACATCATGAGAAACACTGGGCTAAAAGAAGTACAAGGTGGAATCAAGATTGCCAGGAGAAATATCAGTAACCTCATATACGCAGATCAGACCACCCTTATGGCAGAAAGTGAAGAGGAACTAAAACCCTCTTGATGAAAGTAAAAGAGGAGAATGAAAAAGTTGGCTGAACGCTCAACATTCAGAAAACGAAGATCATGGCATCTGCCCCATCACTTCATGGGAAATAGATGGGGAAACACTGTCAGACTTTATTTTGGGGGGCTCCAAAATCACTGCAAATGGTGATTGCAACCATGAAATTAAAAGACGCTTACTCCTTGGAAGGAAAGTTATCATCAACCTAGATAGCATATTGAAAAGCAGAGACATTACTTTGCCAACAAAGGTCCATCAAGTCAAGGCTATGGTTTTTCCAGTAGTCATGTATGGATGTGAGATTTGTGTTGTGAAGAAAGCTGAGCACTGAAGAATTGATGCTTTTGAACTGTGGTGTTGGAGAAGTCTCTTGAGAGTCCCTTGGACTGCAAGGAGATCCAACCAGTCCATTCTAAAGGAGATCAATCCTGGGTGTTCTTTGAAAAGAATGAAGCTAGAGCTGAAACTCCAGTACTTTGGCCACCTCATGTGAAGAGTTGACTCATTAGTAAAGACTCTGGTGCTGAAAGGAATTGGGGGCAGCAGGAGAAGGGGATGACAGAGGACCAGATGGCTGGATGGCATCACTGGATGGATGGCATCACTGGCTGGATGGACGTGAGGTTGAGTGAACTCCGGGAGTTGGTAATGGACAGGCAGGCCTGGCGTGCTGCAATTCAAGGGGTCGCAAAGATTTGGACATGACTGAGAGACTGAACAGAACGGAACGGAACAGAGTGACTGAACTTAACTGAACTGATTATTCCTAACTTGAAAGGAATAAGTTCAACTCTATCTGATATTTCTGTTGATTAAGCATTATATACATTTATTAAATAACAAACATCAGGCTTCTTTTGTGGCTCAGACAGTAAAGAACCTGCCTGCAATGCAGGACACACAAGTTCAGTTCCTAAGTCAGGAAGATCCCCTGTATAACGGAAAGGCTACACACTCCAGTATTTTTGTCTGGAGAATTCCATGGACAGAGGAGTCTAGCAGGCTACAGTGCATGGGTTCACAATGATTTGAACACGACTGAGTGCCTAACACACACACACATTTATTAGAGGATTTAGGAAGCTTATAAACTTTTAGAGGAGCTGGCAGACTTAATTCAGTAACAAATTTTCAGAGATGACAATCCTCACGCAGAGCTAGTGTGACCAGGAAATAATGTTGCTGCCACCAAGATATGTATACAATGAGCTGTCTCTACTACTTAAGGAATTCAAATTATTACTTTCACAGTAATCAGTTAAGGAGAGAGAAAGGAATTCTTAGTACCTTTTCAATTCTGTCCTTTTTCATACTGTTTGGGACAGAATTGGAAAGGTAAATTGATACAGAAACAGTGGAAAAAGTGAGAGACTTCATTTTCTTGGTCTCCAGAATAACTGCAGATGGTGACTGCAGCCATAAAATTAATAGAAGCTTGCTCCATGGAAGAAAAGCTATGACCAACCTAAACAACATATTAAAAAACAGAGATATTACTTTGCTGATCATGGTCCATCTCGTAAAAATTATATTTTTTCCAGTAGTCGTGTATGGATGTGAAAATTGGACCATAAAGAAAGCTGAGTGCCAAAGAATTGATGCTTTTGAACTGTAGTTTTGGAGAAGACTCGTGAGATTCCCTTGGACAGCAAAAAGATAAAACCAGTCAATCTTACAGGAAATCAACTCTGAATATTCATTGGAAGGACTAATGCTTAAACTGAAGCTCCAATACTTTGACTCCCAGATGCTGGCTCATTGGGAAAGACCCTGATGCTGGGAAAGATTGAAGGCAGGAAGAGAAGAGAATGATGGAAAATGAGATGGTTGGATGGAGTCTGATTTGATGGACATGAGTTTGTGCAGGCTCTGGGAGCTGGTGGTGGACAAGGAAGCTTGACATGCTGCAGTCCATGGGGTTGCAAAGAGTCTGACACACCTGAGCAACTGAACTGAACTGAATTCTGTCCGAGTTCCTTGGTCAAAGTCAAGAAGGAGTGTGTATGACAGGCAGAGACCAGAGCTTTGCAGAATCTATGTAGTGACATGGTTAACAACACATACTCCTAACCTCCGTGCACTGTCTATCACATCAAAAAGCTGTGTGATCTTCGTAAGTTTCTTAACCTCTTTGTACCTGAGATTCTTCATCTGTAAAATAAGAATAATATTGGCAAGTGAGGAATAAATAATTGTTATAAAATAAAACACTTAGAACAATGTTTGGAATATTATCAGCATTACTATTTTTCAATAATTTTAATTGCAAGAGAGACAAGGAGAAGTGATTCTTAAGTATCATATGCTCATATTAGTTGTGATTAGATTTTGATCTAATTTACACCTGATAAACAGGGAACTCTCTAAATAGTCTATAACATCAGGCTTTTGGGTAAACAAAATAAAAACTTCATCATAAGACACTAGGAAGTATGTTATTCTCTCTGTATATTGAGAATATCCTATGCATTAGAATATACTATATATAATATATACTCTCTATATAGTATGTGAGAATTAATGTTATATAATTTTTTGTGGTTTTTTTCATAAATTAAGTCAGTAATTACTGAAAATATTGCTTAAGACTTATGCTCTGTGTGTATTAAAGATGGAACAGATGAGTGGAGATCTTGCAAAAAGCCACAATCAGACTTCTGAGCTCTGATGCGTTAGAATTTCATACCTGATTAACAAGCTAAATATACTGAAACCAAAGGATTTGAAATTGAGGGACATATTGCAAGGAGTGTACACCTGGAGGAAGGCTTTGAAGAAATAATTAACTCATAAAAGTGGAAAGGAATGAATTCTAAATATAAGAGTGGGGAAAGTGCACCCCTACTAATTTTTGTCTTTTTGTTTCTGTCTCTGGATCAGTGAGCTTAAGGTTAAGGTTTTCTAAGAGGAATAGAGGGGGAAGAAAAGTTATTTTCTTTGAACCTTAAGGCTAAGCATTGTTTTAATGTATTATATGAAACCTTTTCTTGTTTACATTGGGGCTTTCCAGGTGGCACTAGTAGTAAAGAATGCCCCTGCCAATGCAGGAGGCATAAGAGATACGTGTTCAATCACTGGGTAAGGAAGATCCCCTGGAGGAGGGAATGACAACTCACTCCAGAATCCTTGCCTAGAAATCCCATCTTGTTTATATTTGTTTACTATCTTTACTATACTTAAATTGGATAGTAAAATAGAACAGTATTTTCCTCCATGCCAGAGATGTGCAACATTCTTTAGGGTATACAGTGAAAGTTGAAGGAAAATTAGCAAAAATAATTGGAGAACAAGTTTTATTTGGAATAATATGAAGTAAAATGCATTGTTATTATTACTATTATTTTAGTCAAAAACTATCATATTAATTAGGTATATGTGATTCAGTAAATTCATATTCTTAGCAATTATGTGAACTTTTTGCTCATGTTCTAATAATTATTTGCATTGAGTGAATTACTACCTCAGGCTTGACCTATTCAACAATTTGAGCTCAGTGCCCACCCTCATCCTTCTCAAATTATAAGAACTTTTTAGAAAGTGAGCTCTTTCCTTGATAATGTTCACTAATAATTTGGCTGCAAAAAATAGCTTCTAATATTTCGTTTGTCATGCAGGAGTTTCACTAACTTCTGATAAAAGATAAATTGGTGCATATTTTAAACATTAAGTTTTTTTGACCAAAAATCAGTTCATATTGGGCAGCACTAGACTGGAAGTGCTTAAGTGTCCTCTCACAGAAGCTTAGGGAGAGACATTTTAGAGAAAAGGTGCAAGCAAAGCATGAAAACTATTGACTGCCTATAATTTAGAGTCTTGGTGCTGTTTTAGTTGCTAAGACATATCTGACTGTTTTGTGACCCCATGGACTGGAGTATGCCAGGCCCCTCTGTTCATGGGATTTGCCTCACAAGATCACTGAACTTGGTTGTCATTCCCTTTTCCAGAGCATCTTCCTGACCCAAGGATCAAACGCATATCTCCTGCATTGGAAGGTGGTCCTTTGCCACTGAGCCACCAAGGAAGCCCAACATAAAGCCTAACTGACTGCAACTGGTTGTCCTCATGTTTTTATTCATAACTTTTATAGACACTTACAAGCTTAGGTTTTTCCAATAGTAATGTATGGCTGTGAGAGTTGACCAAAAAGAAGGTTGTTCGTTCAGTTCGATTCAGTCGCTCAGTCGTGTCCAACTCCTTGTGACGCCATGGACAACAGCATTCCAAGCCTCCCTGTCCGTCACCAACTCCTGGAGTTTACCCAAACTCATGCCCATTGAGTCACTGATGCCATCCAACCATCTTATGCTCTGTTGTTCCCTTCTGCTAGCACTTTCAATCGTGAGAGTTGGACTAAAAAGAAGGTTGAGCACTGAAGAATTGATGCTTTTGAATTGTGGTGCCAGGGAAAACTCTTGAGAGCCCCTTGGACAGCAAGGAGGTCAAATCAGTCAATCTTAAAAGGAAATCAACACTGAATATTGATTGGAAGGACTGATGCTGAAGCTGAAGCTCCAATATTTTGGCCACCTGATACAAAGGGCTAGCTCATTGGAAAATAAACTGGGAAAGACTGAGGCCAGGAGGAGAAGAGGGTGACAGAGGATGAGATGGTTGGATGAAATCATCAACTCAGTGAACGTAAGTTGAAGCAAACTCCGGGAGATAGTGAAGGACAGGGAAACCTGGCATGCTGCAGTTCATGGGGTTGCAGAGTTGGATATGATTAAGTGACTCGACAACAACAAGCTTATGTTTTGGTTTGTTTTTTAAAATTTTTATTTTTTTGGTGTGCAGCTGATCTATGATATTTATTAGTTTCAAGTGTACAACAAAATTCAGTTATGCATATACATATATTAATTCTTCTTTAGATTCTTTTCTCATTTAGATTATCATAGAATATTGAGTAGATTTCCCTGTGCTATACAGAAGGCCCTTGTTTTTCATCTGTCTTATATATAATTGCACATGTATGATCTTCCCAAGCTCCTGATTTATCCCTCTCCCCATGTTTCCCTTTTGATAACCGTAAGTTTGTTTTTGATATCTGTAAGTTTGTCTCTGTTTTGTAAATAAGCTCATACGCATCAGTTTTTAAAGTTAAAATTCACATATTAATTCTTCTTTAGGTTCTTTTCTCATTTAGATTATCATAGAATATTGAGTAGATTTCCCTGTGTATACAGGAGGTCCTTGTTTCCATTTTTTATGGCTGAGTAATATTCCATTGTGTAAATATACCACATCTTCTTTATCCATTCCTCCTCTGGTGGACATTTAAATTGTTTCCATGCCTTTGCTATTGTAGATGCTGCCAAAACATTACAGTCACCTCAGTCTAATTGTCTCCTAATTCAACTAATCTAACTTTTTTTTTTTTCAGAAGGAATGTCTCTTTCAGAGAGTCTAAAGTGAAAGACTTTATGAGGTTTTCTAAGGAAAAAAAAAAGTCTTTGAATTATTTTCTAGAATGACAAGTGTTCATACAGGTATTTATATTAATAACTCTCTAGGTATAAAGAAAACTTCACAAGGAGGGTATTGGTGCCAATAATTTTTAGGACATTAACTAATTCCTTCCTAGAATTGAATTGTTTGAGGATGTACCTGTGTCAGATTCTGTATTCCAATCTGTTTTTTTTAATACACAATCACTCTTTTTTCACTTTACATAAAAAAGTCATAGTCTTCACTCACTGTAAAATGTTAAAAAGGGCAGTGGTAAAACATTTGTGGGTACCCCAGACAGGAACAGTTCAGAAGATCTGTGTCCAAATAATTGAATTTTACATTAACAAGGAAGCACTCTATCCGACTGAAAAAATCTTTCTCTAAAAAAAATTGCGTTACAGTTTTACTGTGTTTTGCAAAATCCATAGTCACTGTATTTTTTATTTTTTTATTTTTGCTAATAATAGTTGTAAGGATAACTAATTCCAGAAAAAGTAAAGTTTTGTAATTCAGGCAAAATTAATTGTTTTTAAATAATAAATTTATATTTATTATATTTTAAAAGATAATATGGGAATGATCATAAGCAGACTTCTAAAAAATGCATTGTATTAACATGAACTATTCTAGGGAAAAGAATGCAAATATAACTTAAATGAGAAAACAGTGCACACATTTTGATTCTTAAAAATAACACATGGATGAGACTTTCACTTATATTACACATGATACTTTTATACTAGTAATGGATAGTTTTATTTTGTAAATGACATTTTTAAAAATAAGAGGGAAATTGTATTTATTGCAACAATTTGTGCTTCAGTTTTAAAAAGATCTAGAGGTAAATTTTAAAAATGGGGAGAGAGGGCTTCCCTGGTGGCTGAGTGGTAGAGAATTCTGCCAAGGCAGGAGACACAGGTTGGATCCCTGGTCTGGGAAGATTCCATGTACTGTGGAGCAGCTAAGCCGCTGTGCCACAAGTATTGAGCCTGTACTGCTGAGCCCATGTGCTGCAGTTACCTAAGCCCATGTGCGTAGAGCACACGCTCTGAAACGAGAAGTCACCACAATGAGAAGACCATGCGCCACAACTAGAAAGTAGCCCAAACCCTCCACAACTAGAGCAAAAGCCCATGCCACAACAAAGACCAAGACAGTCCAAAATAAATAAATATTTTGTAATAAAGAGAAGTGCATAATTAGAGTTTTAAATAATTTTATTGGAATAGAAGTGAAAAATAAGATTGTAAGCTGATGTTATGGCATAAGCAATTTTCATTTAAATTAAATCACTTGATGATAAATATGAACAACCAAATTTTGGTTGATCTTTATATTTATTTTGCCAGAGAAGATATTTCAGTAAAAGTGCAAAGCAAATATGTCTGAAATCCAAGTCTTCCATGTTAAAGATAAAGTGACAGGAATGCTTTGCTAGTGTCATCTAATGTAGTCTAAAACAAAATTATAACACCAGTGTGTATATACCAACCTACAAAGCACCTCAATACATTACTACAAGATAAAAAAAAAAAAAAATCAATAACTCATAGTTCAGTACCTCACAACTGAAATTCTTTCATCTGAAACTAAAATGAGTAGAAAACCACAGGCCTAATTACAGATCAGTTTAACTAAAGAGATAAGCATGTAGCTCTTTCATGCAAAGGTGATTAGGTATCTTAATACTATACTGTCTATTAAGTTTTAATGGCAAACTTCCTTTGCAAAAAAGCTGCTATTACTGTGAAGTCTTTTGGCCAATTGGATCATTATATTTTCCTGGTTTTATCCTCACTAAAAGATGTAGCCCCCAGTGATTTAAAGAAAAGTCCTGACAATTTGAAAGAGCCAACCAGATCTAATGAATCACTGAATGATTACCATGAAATGATTAATAATAGAAAGTACTAAGCAATAATCATTGTTTAAAGAATTTTAAATATAAAAGAAAGGAAGATAAAAAGAGGAAGGAGAGAAAGAGACAGAAAAGGGATGTGGGAGAAAGGGGAGGAGGGAAAAGGGGAAAGAGTAGCAAAGAAAGGAAAAGAAAGACTGAGGGAGGGAGGGTAGGAAGAAAGGGAGGAAAGAAAAAATGAAAGAAGAATGAACTTGTACAGACTGAATTGTGTGTTTCCCAGATTTATATCTTGAAGTACTCACCCCAGAGTGATGGTATTTGGATAAAGAGTCTTGAGGATTTAGTGAGGTTTAGATGAGGTCATATTTTGGCCCTGCATGGTGGGATTTATTGTTTAGTAGCTCGGTCATGTCCTACTCTTTGCAACCCCATGGACTGAAAGAGTAAGATATGACTTAGTGACGGGACAACGACAATAACAACATGGACTGTAGCCCACCAGGCTTCTCTGCCTATGGGGTTTCCCAGGCTGGAATACTGGAGCGGGTTGCCATTTCATTCTCCAGGGGATTTTCCTGATCCAGGGATCAGACCTGTTTCTCCTACATTAGCAGATGGGCTCTTTACCACTGAGCCACCCAAGAAATCTATGATGGGACTAGTGCCTTTATAAAATGAGAAATGAGAGAGCTTACTTTCTCTCTTTGTCATGTGGGGGAAAAAAAAAAAAAAAGGCGGGGGCCAGAAAGAAATCTCTCACTGGAACTTGGACATGCATTTATCTTGTCTTAGAATTAAAGTCTCCAAGCTGTGAGGAAGTAAATTTCTGCTGTTTGAACTCCCAGTCTACTTGATTTTGTTATGGCACTTCTTAAGTAGTGATTTAAATATCTAAAGTATTAACTGAATGTTCAACCACTGGACTTCAGAAAAACTTTTTTTTCCATTTTATTTCTTAAATAATGAACATAATATTACATGTAATAAAAAGAGCCCTCAAAACATTCCTCCAAAACTCACTTTAAAATGTTTAATATCCAAAAATAATAATGAATGGAGTAGTTAAATTTGACAGGCATTAAACAATGCATGATGTCTGCAGGTAGAATTGAGATGATTTGATGTACAGAAAGCAAAACTAAATTCTTGATGGTGCTTGAATTGCAAATAAGTCATCTCATGCAAAATCATTTACTTCTTCTTACCACTTCTAAGGATAATCAAACTAAAAATATTTGTATACTTAAGAAGAGAAAATAAAATTTAGGAAAAAAGAATATTCTTATGATGTACAGATAATTTTAAACATAAAAATATTAATATAAATTTATAGGTAAGTTTAATAGCCTTATTGAATGACAGACATAGAATTACATAATGATAAAATCCTCAATGTCATCAAATGACCATGAAACACTAAATTTAACTATAAACTGCTAAAATGTTTAGCTTTTATTATCTTCAAATTTGAGCACATGCCCAATCGATCCAGAAATTATTCTACTCTGAGGTTATTTATGCAATTTTGGTGTGTGTATAATGTGTTTTGGAGAAGGCAATGACACTCCATTCCAGTACTCTTGCCTAGAAAATTCCATGGATGGAGGAGCCTAGTGGGCTGCCGTCTATGGAGTCGCACAGAGTTGGAGACGACTGAAGCGACTTAGCAGCAATGCATATAAACACAGTATGCTTCTGCTACTGCTACTGCTACTGTTAAGTCACTTCAGTAGTGTCCGACTCTGGGATTCTCCAGGCAAGAACACTGTGGGTTGCCATTTCCTTCTCCAGTGCATAAAAGTGAAAAGTGAAAGTGAAGTCGCTCAGTCCTGTCCGACTCTTAGCGACCCCATGGACTGCAGCCTACCAGGCTCCTTCATCCATGGGATTTTCCTGGCAAGAGTACTGGGGTGGGTTGCCATTGCCTTCTCTTATATTCACTGGAACCTGGAAAATATATATGATTCTATATATAGTTAAAATGTATGTATGCTTATAACAAATGTATAGCAGTATTATTCATAATAAAATATGATAAACTAAGCTAGAAACTGAAATTCCCAGCAGCATGATGATGAACAAATTAAATGTGGTATACTGGAAGGCAGAAGGAGAAGGGGACAACAGAGGATGAGATGGTTAGATGGCATCACTGACTCAATGGACATGAGTTTGGGTAGGCTCCAGGAGTTGGTGTTGGACAGGGAGACTGGCATGCTGTGGTTCATGGGGTGGCAAAGAGTTGTACATGACTGAGAGACTGAATTGAACTGATAAGGTTAAATAGAATATGGTCATTAAGTCAGCAATGTGTGGCCCCATGTAGCAAGGAACACGACGCTGGAATACATATTGTTTTGCAGAAATCAGATAGAAAACAATATGTACCGTAGTATATGCTTCAGTTCAGTTCAGTTAAGACTCTCACTTATGTTCTGCTCCTTGTGACCCCATGGATTGCAGCACACCAGGTTTCCCTGTCCATCATCAACTCCTAGAGCTTGCTCAAACTCATGTCCATTGAGTCAGTGATGCCTTCCAACCATCTCATTCTCTATTGTCCCCTTCTCCTCCTGCCCTCAATCTTTCCCAGCATCAGGGTCTTTTCTAATGAGTCAGACCTTTGCATCAGGCGGCCAGAAGATTGGAGCTTCAGCTTCAGCATCAGTCTTTCCAATGAATATTCAGGACTGATTTCCTTTAGGATGGATTGGTTTGATCTCCTTGCTGTCCAAGGTACTCGCAGGAGTCTTTTCCAACATTATGGTTCAAAAGCATCAATGTGTGATATCATAAGCGAAACGAATTGCCAGTCCAGGTTTGATGCAGGATGCTAGGGACTGATGCACGGGGATAATCCAGAGAGAGGGTGTGGGGCGGGAGGGTGGAGGTGGGGGTCGGGATTGGGAGTTCATGTACACTCATGGCTAATTCATGTCAATGTGTAACAAAACGAATACAGTATTGTAAAGCAAAAAAACTAAAAAATAAAAATTAATTAAAATTTAAAAAAAAAAATTCTTCAGCACTCAGCTTTCTTAATGGTCCAACTCTCACATCCATACATGACTACTGAAAAAAACCATAGCTTTGACTAGATAGACCTTTGTTGGCAAAGTAATGTCTCTGCTTTTTAGTATGCTGTCTAGGTCAGTCATAGCTTTTCTTCCAAGGAGCAAGCATCTTTTTTCATTTCATAACTACAGTCACCATCTTCAGTGATATTGGAGCCCAAGAAAATAAAGTCTGTCACTGTTTCCATTGTTTCCTCATCTGTTTGCCATGAAATGATGGGACCAATGCCATGATCTTTGTTTTTTGAACGTTGAGTTTTAAGCCAGTATTTTTGCTCTCGTCTTTCACCTTCCTCAGGAGGTTCTTTAGTTCCTCTTCAATTTCTGCCATAATGGTAATGTCATCTGTATATCTGAGGTTATTGACATTTCTTCTGGCAATCTTGATTCCAGCTTGTACTTCACGCTGCCTTGCATTTTGCATGATATCCTCTGCATATAACTTAGATAAACAAGGTTACAATATATAGCCTTGATGTACTCCTTTCCAAATTTTGAACCATATGTTAATGAAGGTCAAAAATAGGGGGATAATTTTTCAAGGAGGCTCTCAAAAGAAGCAAGTAAGTGATTACTGCAGTACTTGTGATGTAAGAAATTGTGATTCAAAAGGAGTATCCAAGGGAATTCTGTAATGTTGACAAAATTCTACTTCTTGAGGTGAATTTTGGTCATGCTCATGCATACTCAGTCACTTCAGTCATATCCAACTCAGATCTCAAGGACTGTAGCCTGAAAGTCTCCTCTGTCCATGGGGTTAACCAAGAAAGTATACTGGAGTGGATTGCCATTTCCTCTTCCTGGGGATCTTCCCATTCCAGGGTTTGAACTCACATCTCCTATGAATCCTGCATTGTAAGGCAGATTTTTTCCACTGAGTCATCTGGGAAGCCCTCATCCTAGCCCTAAACGTAGTGACAAAAATTGTGATCATTTCTCATTTGTTAAGCTTGATAGTTGTGTTTAATACGCTTTTGCAAATAAGCTGTATTTCAGAGGAAAAACAATTTTGCAAAAGCTAAAATCAGAATATGTATTTAATAACTGTGTAGGTGCATGCTAGGTCCCTTCAGTTGCATCTATCCCTGTCCAAATTTTATCAATGAAATACATTACACTGAGTGTGACAGATATACTGCATTCATCAGTTTAGTTCAGTCACTCATTCCTGTCAGACTCTTTGTGACCCCATGAATCACAACACACCAGGCCGCCCTGGCCATCACCAACTCCCAGAGTTTACTCAGACTCATGTCCATCAAGTCTGTATTGCCATCCAGCCATTTCATCCTGTCGACCCCTTCTCCTCTGGCCCCCAATCCCTCCCAGAATCAGGGTCTTTTCCAATGAGTCAACTCTTTGCATGAGGTGGCCAAAGTATTGGAGTTTCACCTTTAGCATCATTCCTTCCAAAGAACACCCAGGACTGATGTCCTTTCAGTTCAATTCAGTTCAGTCACTCAGTCGTGTCTGACTCTTTGCGACCCCATGAATTGCAGCACACCAGGCCTCCCTGTCCATCACCAATTCCCGGAGCACTGATTGGATCTCCTTGCAGTCCAAGGGTCTCTCAAGAGTCTTCTCCAACACCACAGTTCAAAAGCATCAGTTCTTCGGCACTCAGCTTTCTTCACAGTCCAACTCTCACATCCATACATGACCACCATAGCCTTGACTAGATGGACATTTGTGGGCAAAGTAATATCTCTGCTTTTTAATGTGCTATCTAGGTGGTAATAACTTTCCTTCCAAGGAGTAAGGGTCTTTTAATTTCATGGCTGCAGTCACCATCTGCAATGATTTTGGAGCCCAAAAAAATAAAGTCTGACACTGTTTCCACTGTTTATCCATTTATTTCCCAAGAAGTGCTGATACCAGATGCCATGACCTTAGTTTTCTGAATGTTGAGCTTTAAGCCAACTTTTTCACTTTGCTCTTTCACTTTCATCAAGAGGATTTTAAGTTCCTCTTCACTTTCTGCCATAAGAGTGGTGTCATCTGCATATCTGAGGTTATTGATATTTCTCCCAGCAATCTTAATTCCAGTGTGTGCTTCTTCCAGCCCAGTGTTTCTCATGATGTACTCTGCATAGAAGTTAAATAAGTAGGGTGACAATATACAGCTTTGACATACTCCTTTTCCTATTTGGAACCAGTCTGTTGTTCCATGTCCAGTTCTAACTGTTGCTTCCTGATCTGCATACAGATTTCTCAAAAGGCAGGGCAGGTGGTCTGTTATTCCCATCTCTTTCAGATTTTTCCACAGTTTGTTGTGATCCACACAATCAAGGGCTTTGGCATAATCAATAAAGCAGAAATAGATGTTTTTCTGGAACTCTCTGGCTTTTTTGATGATCCAGCAGATGTTGTCAATCTGATTTCTGGTTCCTTTCTCTTTTATTAAAACCTGCTTGAACATTTGGAAGTTCATGGTTCATGTATTGCTGAAGCCTGGCTTGGAGAATTTTGAGCATTACTCCAGTAGTGTGTGAGATGAGTGCAATTGTGCAGTAGTTTGAGCATTCTTTGCCTTTCTTTGGGATTGAAATGAAAACTGACCTTTCCAGTCCTGTGGCCAGTGCTGAGTTTTCCAAATTTGCTGGCATATTGAGTGCAGCACTTTCATAGCATCATCTTTCAGGATTTGAAATAGCTCAACTGCAATTCCATCACCTCCACTAGCTTTGTTCATTGTGATGCTTTCTAAGGCCCACTTGACTTCACATTCCAGGATATCTGGGTCTAGTTGAAGGGTTCTATGAAGACATACAAGACCTTTTAGAACAAACACCCAAAAAATATGTCCTTTTCATTACAGGGGACTAGAATTCAAAAGTAGGAAGTCAAGAAACACCTGGAGTAACAGGCAAATTTGTCCTTGGAGTGCTGAATGAAGCAGGGCAAAGGCTAGTAGAATTTTGCCAAGAGAGCGCACTGGTCATAGCAAACACCCTCTTCTAACAAGACAAGAGAAGACTCTACACATGGACATCACCAGATGGTCAACACCAAAATCGGATTAATTATATTCTTTGCAGCCAAAATGGGAATGCTCTGTACAGTCAGCAAAAACAAGACAGAGGGCTGACTGTGGCTCAGATCGTGAACTCCTTATTGCCAAAATCAGACTTAAATTGAAGTATGGAAAACCACTAGACCATTCAGGATGACCTAAATCAAATCACTTATGATTATCCAGTGGAAGTGAGACATAGATTTAAGGGACTAGATCTGATAATGGAGAAGGCAATAGCACCCCACTCCAGTACTTTCACCTGGAAAATCCCCTGGGCAGAGGAGCCGGGTAGGCTGCAATCCATGGGGTCGCTAGGAGTCAGACACAACTGAGCGACTTCACTTTCACTTTTTCCTTTCATGCGTTGGAGAAGGAAATGGCAACCCACTCCAGTGTTCTTGCCTGGAGAATCCCAGGGACGGGGGAGCCTGGTGGGCTGCCGTCTAGGGGGTCACACAGAGTCAACACAACTGAAGCAACTTAGCAGCAGCAGCAGCAGATCTGATAAACAGAGTGTCTGATAAACTATGGATGAAGGTTCGTGACAATGTACAGGAGGCAGGAATCAAGACCATCTCCATGGAAAAGAAATGCAAAAAAAAAAAAAAAAATGGCTCTCTGAGGAGGCCTTACAAATAGCTGCGAAATGAAGAGAAGCAAAAAGCAAAGGAGAAAAGGAAAGATATAAGCATCTGAATGCAGAGTTTCAAAGAATAGCAAGAAGAGGTAAGAAAGCCTTCCTCAGGGATCAATGCAAAGAAATAGAGGAAAACGACAGAATGGGAAAGACTAGAGATCTCTTCAAGAAAATTAGAGATACCAAGGGAATATTTCATGCAAAGATGGACTCGATAAAGAAAGAAATGGTATGGACCTAATAGAAACAGAAGATATTAAGAAGAGGTGGCAAGAATACACAGAACTGTATAAAAAAGATCTTCACAACAAAGATAATCACAATGGTGTGATCACTCACCTAGAGCCAGACATCCTGGAATGTGAAGTCAAGTGGACCTTAGAAAGCTGCATTCATAGACTACAATTAATCATGCTTCCTAGTTTTTGAGCTTTTGTGTACTCACTTTCAATGTTGACTCTGGACTTGGCCATGTCTTGTGTTTTGATAAATGATTTATCAATAAATATTACACATAAAGAAGTTTGGTGAACTCTATACATTAGGTCTTAACTTCTTGGTGTGCCATTACTACCGTGTGGGGAACCTTGGCTAATATGCTGGAGAGGACCAATGAAAAAGAACAAACTGCTCCCACCCCACGGGCTCACTGCCATATAAGATATGAAATTTTATTGGCCCATTCAGTTCAGTTCAGTTCAGTCGCTCAGTCGTGTCCGACTCTGCGACCCCATGAATCGCAGTACGCCAGGCCTCCCTGTCCATCACCAACTCCCAGAGTTCACTCAGACTCACATCCATCGAGTCGGTGATGCCATCCAGTCATCTCATCCTCTGTCATCCCCTTCTCCTCCTGCCTCCAATCCCTCCCAGCATCAGAGTCTTTTCCAATGAGTCAACTCTTCGCATGAGGTGGCCAAAGTATTGGAGTTTCAGCTTTAGCTGAAATCCCAGGGCTGATCTCCTTTAGAATGGACTGGTTGGATCTCCTTGAAGTCCAAGGGACTCTCAAGAGTCTTCTCCAACACCACAGTTCAAAAGCATCAATTCTTTGGCGTACCACCTTCTTCATAGTCCAACTCTCACACCCATACATGACCACAGGAAAAACCATAGCCTTGACTAGATACACCTTAGTCGCAAAGTAATGTCTCTGCTTTTGAATATGCTATCTAGGTTGGTCATAACTTTTCTTCCAAGGAGTAAGCGTCTTTTAATTTCATGGCTGCAGTCACCATCTGCAGTGATTTTGGAGCCCAAAAAAATAAAGTTTGACACTGTTTCCACTGCTTCCCCATCTATTTCCCATCAAGTGATGGGACCAGATGCCATGATCTTCGTTTTCTGGGTCTTGAGCTTTAAGCCAACTTTTTCACTCTCCACTTTCATTTTCATCAAGTGGCTTTTTAGTTCCTCTTCACTTTCTGCCACAAGGGTTAGTCAATTTGCCAAATGACCACAACCACATGAGTGCTCTCAGTTAAGCTTAGCAGAAGAACCATCAACTGAGGTTAACATAAATTATAAAATCGTGAGCAAACGAATAGATGTTTTAGTCACCAAATTTTAGGATGGTTGTTTATATAGCAATAAACTAATTTACCATGTAGATAGTTTTCAATACTTCATTACTCTTTCAGAAAAAAATGGAATTTTAAACTAATATTTAACTCAAGTTATTTTAGAATGCAAATTTTATGTGCATTATAAAAAACTATAAGCTTTCTAGAATTATTACTCATGTCAGTCATCCTCAAATTTGACAGCTGATTTGAATCATCAAGGGACATTCATTTTAAGGCTATTAACATCTCTTCCTTTATCAACTACATTTTGCCTTAAATGTATGTAGTGTGGTGAAGGGGCTGGTTTATGTATGTATCTATCTCACATGTAATATATACGTATGTATGTATGTATGTTTTATCTTTCCCAAGCTTCTAAGGGAAATCTATTACAAAGTTGAATACTGGGATATGAAGACTAGCAGAAAGAATCTATTTAAATTTTAAGGTGTCTAAAAATAGAACATAGTTAGAATTGAGTAAATAGCCACTAGCCCTGGAATTATATACAGAGAAACTACAGTAATTAAAATATCATATCTAATGGACCTGACATTCTGAAACTCTACTTGTAATTTTCATTTGCCTAGAATTACATGACATGTCTTTCCTCAAATGGGGCCTGTTTCAAAAAAGGTGGAGATTTTTAAGTAAAATGTTTTTTACTCTAGTTAATAAAATGGTATTTGTATCTCCTAAATGTTGAAGGGATGACAGCTATTCTACTCAAAACGTTGGTCATAAAGGTGCTTGTTGTTGAGTGAAGCATGCTGGAATTAATTCTGACAGTATTAATATGCAAAACATTTAAATCATTTTTTAAAAATCAGTATTGTTTTATACAGTCAGTAAAGAAGATCTAGGGTCAGAAACAGAACAAAGTATGAATCAAAAATATAAATCAGAAGAAAATAAGTAACACACAATAACTTTCTTAAACAAAATTGAAATGTTTGGAACTCAGATCTTTTGTCATAAGGTTCATGAGTGGATCAGACTGACATAAGGCATGTTCCAACCAGAGTACAGTCCAGCTTCAACAGTACTGGCATAACCTGGGACCAAATTAGGAATGCAGAATCCCAGGAACTAACCAAGATCTATTTCTTTTAAAGATCTATAGACAGTTTGTATTCCCATTAATTTGGCAACAATACATTAGGTGATGTATTAATTTCCTATCACAGCTGTGAAATTTACCATCAGCTTAAAGGTTTGATGCTGTTAAAGTGCTGCAGCCAATAGACCAACACATTTGGAAAACTCAACAGTGGCCACAGGGCAGGAAAAGATCAGTTTTCATTCCAACCCCAAAGAATGGCAATGTCAAAGAATGCTCAATCTACAGCAAAACTCTGCTCAGTTTGCATACTAGCAAGATAATGCTCAAAATCCTTCAAGCTAGGCTTCAACTGTACTTGAACCTAGCACTTCCAGGTGTTCAAGTTGGATTTAGAAAAGGTAGATAAACCAGAGATCAAAGTCCCAACATCTGCTGAATCATAGAAAATGCAAGGAAATTAAAAAAAAAACAACTGCTTCATTGACTATGCTAAAGCCTTTGACCATATGGATCACAAGAAACTGTGAAAGATTCTTAAAGAGATGGAAATATTGGACCAGCTTATCTGTCTCCTGAAAAACCTGTATACAGGTTAAGAAGCAATAGCTAGAGCTGGACATGGAACAATGGACTGGTTCCAAATTGAGAAAGGGGTACATCAAAACTATATTGTCACCCTGCTTATTTAACTTAAATGCAGAGTACATCATGTGAAATGTCAAGCTGGTTGAATCACAAGCTGGAATCAAGATTGCCAGAAGTTTCATCAATAATCTCAGATATGCAGATGATACTTTAATGGCAGGAAGCAAAGAGGAACCAAAGAGCTTCTTGATGAAGGTGAAAGAGGAGAGTGAAAAGAGTGAATGTTAAACTGCTAAGGCTAAACATTACTGTTAATGTTAAAATGTTAAAAGTCAACATTCAAAAAACTAAAATCATGGCATCCAGTCCCATCACTTCATGGCAAATAAGAAAAAATGGAAACAGTGACAGATTTTATTTTCTTGGCCTCCAAAATCACGTGGACAGTGACTGCAATAAAATTAAAAGATGCTTGCTTCTTGAAAGAAAAGCTATAAAGAATCTTGACAGCATATTAAAAAGCAGAGGCATCACTTTGATAACAAAGGTCCACCTAGTAAAAGCTTTTTTTTTTTCTAATAGTCATGTGCAGATGAGACAGTTGGACCATAAACAAGGTTAAGTACCAAATAATTGATGCTTTTGAACTGTGGTACCAGAGAAGACTCTTAAGAATCCCTTGGACTGCAGGGACATCAAACGAGTCAGTCCTAAAGGAAATCAACCCTGAATATTCATTGGAAGGACTGATGCTGAAACTGAAACTCAGATAATTTGGTCACCTGGTGGGGAAAGCCAGCTTATTAGAAAAGATCCTGATGCTGGGAAAGATTGAAGGCAAATGGAGAAGTGAGTGACAGAGGATGAGATGGTTGGATGGCATCACTGGACATAAATTTGAGCAAATTCTGGGAGATAGTGAAGGACAGGAAGGTATGGTGTACTGCAGTTTATGGTGTTGCCAGGAGTCAGATATGGCTTAGTGCCTGAACAACAACAAGAGGGAAAGCACAAATCATTAATAAATGGCAGGTTGTAGAAAATGCTGCTAAAACATTGCTTACACACTGATAAGTATATCCTGTAGTTATTTTCATTTATTCAATTTTGAGCTTACCAACAGTACCTCTATCCCTTTCCCTTCTTCTTGAAGATCCCATAAATAAAGGAAGTGAGTGACAGTGACATGAATGTTCTGTATAGTCTTTTAACATTGTAAACCTGTCACATTTCAGCTCATTGCTAATACCTTTGTCAGGGGACGTTCAACTTTAAGGACTCCAATATGTTGTTTTCTTCTTCTATGTGCTGTTTCTCAAGGGCCCTCTGTTCCTTATCAGTTCCTGGAAAACAGGAACGAGCTGAGCTGCATGCAGTTCTCAGGAATGAGGTCATGAGACAGAGCTCATGATAGATTCCCTTCAGTGACCTTTTACTTTATATATAATCTATTCAGTCAAGTCCCTATTACTTAGGATATGAATTATCTTCTGGCCCTGTGACGATTGTTACTCAGTTTTGTTTTTGCTGAACTTTATTTTGCTGCCTAAAGCTTTTTTGTATGGAGATATGTAATCAGCACACGCTGCTACAAATAAAGTACCCTTGTTTCACTCAAGACTTGGGTCCCCTGCATCCTTCTTTTTGTCAACTCCAGTCCCCAGGTCCCAGTCTATAAAAACTGTGATATACCTTATTGTCAATATACATTAATTCTGGTCTAATCACATTGGAAAATTTTTACTATTATACTTCAGATTAAAATCACCAAATAATTAATCAATAGTTGAAACACAAATGGGCATACACAGAAAAGGGTAATAGGAATGGTCAAATTGCCCCCAAATGATCCTGGAGGGCTGATTTTCCCTTATTACCATAGCTACTTTAACTTGGTTGACACAATTTTCTATTTCCATGAATATGCAAATACTCATAAGCTTACTCAAAAGATCAATACTAAATATTAAGATGAACAGTTACTAACGTGTGTCATACTCTCAGTGTAGAAGAGACCTACTCAGTGGCTCAGTGGTAAAGAATTCACCTCCAGTGAAGGAGACATAGAGACATAGTTTCAATCCTTGGGTCAGGAAGGTCCCCCAGAGAAGGAAATGGCACTCCACTCCATTATTCTTGTCTGGGAAATCACATGATCAGAGAAGTCTGACAGAATACAGTTCATGGGGTCCTGAAAGAGTCAGACACTAGTTAGCAACTGAACAACAAAATTTAAGATGGATGCTCACTAAATTCTCTCTCTTCTCTGTGTAGAAGAGACCTACTAGTAATTCTGACCAGCAACATCTCTCTTAAAAATGCTTATCTTATACATCTATGTCTCTTTTGCTGTCTCACATACAGGGTTATTGTTACCATCTTTCTAAATTTCATATATATGTGTTAGTATACTTAGAATGTGGTAATGATAAACCTGTACGCAAGACAGCAAAAGAGACACAGTTGTATAGAATGGCCTTTTGGACTCTGTGGGAGAGGGAGAGGGTGGGATGGGTTGGCAGAGTGGCAATGTAACATGTGTGATATCATAAGCGAAATGAATTGCCAGTCCAGGTTTGATGCAGGATGCAGGATGATAGAGACTGATGCACGGGGATAATCCAGAGAGAGGGTGTGGGGCGGGAGGGTGGAGGAGGGGGTCGGGATTGGGAGTTCATGTACACTCATGGCTAATTCATGTCAATGTGTAACAAAACGAATACAGTATTGTAAAGCAAAACAAACTAAAAAATAAAAATTAATTAAAAAAAAAATACAATATAGGCTTTGCATCTATCTTGCATCTTGCACAATTATTTTAATATCTTATTTCATGAAAGTTGTTTGTATTGTTTTATTGAATTTGCCAGGTAGATGATTCAATCACCTGCAAATAATGGCAGTTTTATATTCTTCTTTTTCTTACTTTTTTCCTTTTCTTATTGTATTGGCCACTCTCGACTATATTTACAGATATACAGATAGCACAGAACTATAGTATACTTTAGCAAATTTTTATCTGGTCCCAATATTAAGAAGAATGCATTCATGTTTCCAATGTGAGATTATAAATTTCATGCCAAAGTTTCTAGTGAAGAAGTACAGAAAACTCAAATGTGTAAGTGATGCTCACGAAGTGAAAGTAGGGGCTGAAAGTGCGAAGTATCCTAAATTTCACATGAGGGAGAGTAGTTTTTGCGTTAATTTGAAAAAAAAAAAACAATTCTCTGGGACATTGATGGAACAAAAAAATGCTTATGATATTCCTATGGCTCCTTGACACGTGGAGTTAAAATGTCAGTATCATTTTAGTCCTCAAGCAGATAATTTGTGGATTTGTATTGCTCATTTTGTTGTTGTGCAGTTGCTGAGTTGTGTCTGACTCATTGTGACCCCAAGAACTGCAGCACTCCAGGCTTCCTTCCCCATTCTTCATTATCTCCTGAGTTTGTTCAAACTGGAGTGCTACAGTCCATGAGGTTTCAAAGAGTCGAACTCGACTGAGTATCTGAACTCAACTGTAAAGGTATTATTGTGCATGAAATTAACTGAGGGGTATTTTGAGGTGCACTTATTACTCTTTCTATTTTCACCATATTTTATTGAAGTAGAAATCTGCAATATTGTGTTAGTTTTAGGTATACAGCAAAGTGATTCATTTTTATATGTGTGTGTGTGTGTGTGTGTGTGTGTGTGTGCTTAGTTGCTCAGTCATGTCTGACTCTTTGCGACCCCATGGGACTGTGGCCCACCAGGCTCCTCTGTCCGTGCAGATTCCTCAGGCAAGAACACTGGAGTAGGTTGCCATGCCCTCCTCCAGGGGATCTTCCCAACCCTGGGACTGAATCCAGGTCTTTCGCATTGCAGGCGGATTCTTTACTGTCTGAGCCACCAGGGAAGCCCAAGAATACTGGAGTGGGTAGAGTATCCCTTCTCCAGGGGATCTTTCCAACCCAGGAATTGAACTGGTGTCTTCTGCATTGTAGGTGAATTGTTTATCAGCTGAGCTGTACATATATATTTCTTCTTTTTTCAGATTACTTTACACTATAGGTTATTGCAAGATATTTAATATAGTTCCCCTGCATCTATTTTCATCAGCAATATTGGCCATAAGTTTCTTTTTTGCGTGTGATAGCTTTGTCTGGTTTTGGTATCAGGGTGATGGCAGCATCATAGAATGAGTTTGGGAGTGTAACTTCATCTTCAACTTTTGGGAAGAATTTCAGAAGTATAGCTGTTAACTCTTCTCTAAATGTTTGGTAGAATTCACCTGTGAAGTCACTCGACCCTGAACTTTCGTCTGTTGGGAGTTTTTAAACTATTATAATAATTCAATTTCAGTAACAGTAATTGGTCTATTCCTATTTTCTATTTCTTCCTGGGTCAGTCTTGGGAAATTGTACCTTTCTAAGAATTTATCTACCTTCTCTAGGGTGTCCATTTCATTGGCATAGAACCATTATAGTAAAATCATGACCCTTTGTAATTCTTTGGAGTCAGTTATAACTTCTCCCTTTTCATTTCTGATTCTATTGATTTGGGCCCTGCCCCCCCCCCTTTTTTTTTCTTTTCTGGATAAAGGTTTATCATTCTTTTTTCAGCTTTTCAAAGAACCAGCTTCTGTATCGTTGATCTTTGCTATTGTTTTCTTAGTGTATGGTTCATTTATTTCTGCTCTGATTTTTATGATTTCTTAGCTCTACTAACTTTGAGTTTTGTTTTTCTTCTTTCTTGAGTTGCTTCAATTATACAGTTAAGTTCTTTGAGATTTTTCTTATTTCCTGGGGTAAGCTTGTATTGCTATACACTTCCCCCTTAGAAATGCTTTTGCTGTGTCCCATAGGCTTTGGATCAGCATGCTTTCATTGTCATTTGTCTCTAGGTTTGTTTTTTTTTTTTTCTCTATGATTTATTCAGTGATCCATTGGTTGTTTAGTGGCATATCATTTAGTTTCCATGTGGCAACATGGTAAAGAATCCACCTGTCAATGTAAAATTCACAGAAGATGCAGATTCATTCCCTGAGTCAGAAAGATCTTCTGGAGTAGGAAATGATAACCTACTTCAGTATTCTTGCCTGAAAAATCCCATGGACAGAGGAGCCTGCTGGACTACAGTCCATGGAGATGGCAGTGTTGGACAGGACTGAACATGCACATTTGTGTTTTAGTGTTTTTGCATCTGATGTCTGCCCTCTGGGGGTGTTGCTGGTCTAGAGGCATGTGAAGGCTTCCTGGTAAGAAGGGATGGTGCCTGCCCACTTGTGGGTGGAAGTGGGTGTTGGTCCTCTGCTGGGCAAGGCTGAGGACCAAGGGCTAGAGGTGACTGTGGGCTCAGGAAGTCTAGGCAGTCTGCCTGCCCTTGGTGGGTCTGTGTCCCCACCCACTTTGTTGTTTGACCTGAAGTGTCCACCAGCACGGGCGCCTGCAGGTTGTTCGGTGGGGCCAGGTCTTGGTGCCAAGATGTCAGCTTCCAGGAGAGCTATGCAGATGAGTGCCCCCCCAATATGTCTGCCGCCAGTGTTCATGTCGCCACGGTGAGTCACAGCCACTCGCTCCCACCTGCCTGGAGACTCAAAGACCAGCAGGTAGGTCTGGCCCAGGCTCCTGTCAAATTACTGCTTTTGCCCTTGGTCCCTGCACACACGAGATTTTGTGTGCAACCTCTAAGAGTGAAGTCTCCATTTTCCCAGCCCTGTAGAGCTCCTCTCATCAAGCCCTGCTGGCCTTTCAAGCCAAATGCTCTGAGCACTCCGATTCCCAGTGCCAGATCCCCAGGCTGAGGGGCCTGATGTGAGGTTTAGACACTCACTCCTTTAAGTCTTTAGTTGTAGAAGTTTCTTATCTGGTGGTTTCTAGTCTTTTTCATCAAAGGTTTCTCTGTAGTTATTTGTGATTTGGGTGTGCTCATCAGAGGAAGTGAATTTAGGGTCCTTTTACTCTACCGTCTTGGCTGCTTTCTCTCATATTACTTATTTTCTTTACTAAATTGATGGCTTAGCAGTAGATAATTTGCGTTTAGATTATTTGATAGGTTTTAGCTTACTATTTCTCACATGAATTTTATAATTCTTACTGTGAATACCTAGACAACTTTCAGTGACATAGTAAGAGCTATCTCATTTCCATTTTACAATTGAATTCCTAATTAGAAGTTTTAGAAAGCTATACTTTATATGAATAAACAGTTCTCTGTATGTTATCTCCTAAAGATACATAAGTCCCAACCCAAGTTATTTATGTCTGTGTAAATGCTTGATGTTTATATTGTCTCCACTGAATTGTGTTCATATATCCCATTCCTCTCTATTTTTCTACTCTTCTGTACAGAAATTGAATGCATTTATTATCTTTCACAATCAGGTTTTCTAAAGAAGCATTTATAATCATTTGTGATTTTTAAAAAGGCGTAGAACAGACTTTTGGACTCTGTGGGAGAGGGAGAGGGTGGGATGATTTGGGAGAATGGCATTGAAACATGTAAGAAATGAATCGCCAGTCTAGGTCGATACAGGATACAGGATGCTGGGGGATGGTGCACTGGGATGACCCAGAGAGATGATATGGGGAGAGAGGTGGGAGGGGGGTTCAGGATTGGGAACTCATGTGCACCCGTGGCAGATTCATGTCAATGTATGGCAAAACCAATACAGTATTGTAAAGTAAAATAAAAAATAAATAAATCAATTAATTAATTTTTTAAAAGGCAGCTATATATTATGATAAACAGTATTGGTAACATTCCCTTATGAAACATTGAAGATGAGATATGCATAGCATTGTAAATTACTTAATAGTTTTCAAAACATTTACATATATTAATAAATACTGTAAGCAACTGTATATATTACAAATGAGAAATAAAATTATTTCAAATGCAGGTAATAAAATCTCAACTCATAAAAGCATAAATAAGAAAGGGCAATTATTGGAAAGATGCTGAATTAGTTTCCAGAGGTGAAAAAAAAAAAAAGCTTAGAAACAAAGACCTTTCTGGGGAATCACAGGACCCAAAACCAGACACTTATGATCATTAGTGTCTGTTCTCTCTATGAAAAGCCCTGTCTGCAATTGTCACACATGTTTATATGCTTATTATTATTCAGATTTCTTTATTTGCTATATCTTCCTTCTCTTCTGATTGGTTTACAGTGTCTCTCTGATCAGAGAAAGAAAACTCAATGATTTGTAACTACAGCTGACCATTTAGTCTAGAACTTACCTTGTATAATGTTTAGTTTTAATTTTCCTATTATAAATTTCTTGTTATGTTAATGCTTCAAAATGTAGATTAAGAATTGTATAATCTTAGTTTTAATTACTCCAAACCTATAAACTGATTAACTGGTTGCCAAATTAAAAAAGAATAAATTGATCAAGTTATTATAACTTGAAAGCATTTATATTGGTACCCAGGTACAGAGGCCAAGCATTTCTTTCCCTGAAGTCATCATAGCAACCCTTGTAAAACCTCAGACCTGCTCTCTTGGTTGCCTTAATACCTCTTTTTAAACATTTTTACAAAAGATATTTATTAGCAAAACTCTATTTGGTTCATGATTATGTTCATTCAATTCTACTGAATATTACATATTCATTATTACATTTGCTAAATTAAAACATTTTTTCACTTCATATTTAATTTATCACATTTTCTTTTCACAGATGAATTCTAGGCTTCTTATGGTGACAAATATGAGGAGTACTGGTAGTACAGGGGACTGTGTGTTTTGTTTACCCTGAGAAAGTTTCCAGAAAGTGAGAAGATATCATACATTGAATTATGATAAACTGGGTAACATGTTTATTTTGTATTTTTTTGCCTTTCGTTCATTTGGGGGAAAATTCTGAAATCTCATATCATTATACTAACAGGATATTTTTAAGAATTTCCCTTTAGGTTAAAGGGAAAAACGAGGAACCAAGTTTGTGGAGGGGTTATACAGTGTGGGGTGGTGAACATGGAAATCAATGTAAGAGAAATTCAAAGATAAGGGAGCGACTACAGGGATGTGAAACCATATGTAAAGCTGCTTATCACTCTCCAGTCTCTGATGAACACCTTGTTTGGTCTGGCTATCCCTGGTGGCTCAGAGGGTAAAGCGTCTGCCTGCAATGTAGGAGACCTGGGTTCGATCCCTGGGTCAGGAAGATCCCCTGGAGAAAGAAATGGCAACCCACTCCAGTATCCTTGCCTGAAGAATCCCACGGACAGAGGAGCTGGTGGGCTACAGTCCACGGGGTCGCAAAGAGTCGGACACGACTGAGCAAGTTCACTTTCACTTTGGTCTAGACCATTTTTTATCTTTCCTAGCTGATTGATGTGGCTACACTGATAGGTATTTGTGATTCTTAGATATTTCATAATACTGATTAGTTATATTGACTCAAGGGCTTCTCTGGTGGCTCAGTGGTAAAGTATCCACCTGTAGTGCAGGCGGCACAGGAGACATGGGTTCAGTCCCTGGGTTGCGTCAATCACCTGCAGAAGGGAATGGCAACCCAATCCAGTATTCTTACCTGGAGAATTCCTTGGACAAAGGAGCCTGTAGGCTATAGTCCGTAGGGTCACAAAGAGTCAGACACGACAGAAGCAACTTAGCACACACACATATTGATTTATGACCATTTGCTATCTTTCTCCATCATATTTAACTTTGGTTAGCCATAGGTCTGTCAGGTCTTATAATTGGACAACTCTTTGACTTTTGAAGACTTTTAACACACTATTAAAATTCTCTGTGTTTATTAGGTTGTTTATCTGGGAAGTGAGGACTGTGTAAGAAGGACTTGTTAGTAGATATTTAGTCCTGTCCAAAACATCCTTAAGATATTTGGTCCAAACTAAAATATCCTTGAAATCTGATTCTGTCAAAAATGTCCATAAGACATTTAGTCCATACCAAATGGTTTTGGACAGAAGCAAATATCTCCAATACTTTGGCCACCTGATGTGAAGAGCTGACTCATTTGTAAAGACCCTGATGCTGGGAGAGATTATCGGCAGGAGGAGAAGGGGACCACAGAGGATAAGATGGTTAGATGGCATCACTGACTCAATGGACATGGGTTTGGGTGGACTCCAGGAGTTGCTGATGAACAGGGAGGCCTGGTATGCTGCAATCCATGGGGTCACAGAGTCGGACATGACTGAGCGACTGAACTGAACTGAATTTCTTTGATGAAAAGAAGAGTTTGGATTTTTGAATTATATGTAGATATATGTTCTATGTATATATAATATTTGAGAGAGACTTATCTGCTAGTTTGGTCTGGCTATCCCTGGTGGCTCAGAGGGTAAAGCGTCTGCCTGCAATGTAGGAGACCCGGGTTCGATCCCTGGGTCAGGACGATCCCCTGGAGAAGGAAATGGCAACCCACTCCAGTATCCTTGCCTGAAGAATCCCACGGACAGAGGAGCTGGTGGGCTACAGTCCACGGGGTCTCAAAGAGTCGGACACGACTGAGCAACTTCACTTATCTGCTAACCTTTAGAGGGTCAGCTAAATAGATCCCTATTTTAGGGATGTTCATGCATCCTGCATGTATATTCCTATGTATAGATGACAAGTTGAGGCTCAGAGTGGCTCAATATGTTTATCAAAGATGATACAGTGAAGTAAAAAGAAAGCCAGGATTATCCAAGATTAACTTCCAGAAATCACAGTTTTTCCATCCAGGACTCTTCATTTCTCTTTCTCTCTGTCTCATTGTTAGTATTACAAGCACGATCAGACCTGACGTATGGGAATTCAGTGTCTAGAGGCAGCAAGGAACTTGAGCACAGCTGAGTAGAACATGATAAGAATTTTGAGACAGATTTTCTTTCCTGAAATTACCCAAGAATTTTATTAAGTATTAATAGACTCTCAGTAGGATTCTTCCCAAAGACACACTATTAAAAGAGGAAGCAGCAGTGCTGTTCAAATAACCTTTGCTCATTGCATGGTGAGTCAGTGACTTATCTCAGATTTAATTTTTACATTCTTGTCAGGTATCTAAAAATGAGAGGAGACATTTGAAGATTATCAGAATAAACTGAATAGAGTTTATTGCACTGTTATTTTTCTGATAATCAGCAAGCAGTCATCTGTCCTACAATCCTTTTGAGTGTACTGGGAGAGAAAAGCAAGCAAAAGATCATGCAAAAATCAATACTTTCTTTTTGTGTGTCATCTTATTTATGAGCAAAGTACATATTAGAGGTCAACCAAAGAAGAATTAAGATCAGTAGGTCTGCAAATTTTAATTGGGCCGTCTTTGACTACTGCCGAAAAATCCTGGTGTCCAGTCTTTTTGAAGTCAAATGAATAAACTACACATTTTTAGGAGGATAGTAACTTGTCTTCCTCAAGACTGATTTTTCCAAGCATTTTTTTTTAACCTATTGAGTTTAACAGTATGATTTGTAACTGGAGTAACTTTTTATGCTTTTTTTTTGGTCTTTATTTCTCTTTAGAAGGAAAAGAAATGGGCAGATTCCTTCAAAAAGAATGGTTAATTCAATCTCACCAATATTTTCTTTTTTTCTATATTTTGTGCTATTCCATATCAGTACTACTCTGTGCCTATAAATAGGTTATTTTATTTGTTGGATTCTGGCCTTTTGATCTTTAACCAAGTCCAGAATACTAATTTAGGAAGTTTCAGAGGTTTTAGTTGGGAAATTCTAAAGATGAATAGAAACTAGCATTTTTTTAAAAAAGCAACTCTACTGCCCAAAATTCCCCTGGATTCTTTATATACATTATTTCAATAAATTCTGGTGGGCAAGGGGGATCTATCTTAGAGCTATCTAACTTCATTTGCAGGTGTTTTACAAAGGATGGGTCACTGGTAGTAAGAAGTTGTGCTGACATTTGAATACCCATATGTGATAATAAGGCTTACAATCTTTCCATTTTGGTAGATGTATCCAAACTGTGTTACCTAATATATTAATGTTTAACATAAAAATTGAAAAAAGTAGGGAAAACCGCTAGACCATTCAAGTAAGACCTAAATCAAATCCCTTATGATTATACAGTGGAAGTGAGAAATAGATTTAAGGGCCTAGGTCTGATAGATAGAGTGCCTGATGAACTATGGAATGAGGTTTGTGACATTGCACAAGAGACAGGGATCAAGACCATCCCCATGGCAAAGAAATGCAAAAAAGCAAAATGGCTGTCTGGGAGGCCTTACAAATAGCTGTGAAAAGAAGAGAGGCGAAAAGCAAAGGAGAAAAGGAAAGATATAAGCATCTGAATGCAGAGTTCCAAAGAATAGCAAAGAGAAATAAGAAAGCCTTCTTCAGCGATCAATGCAAAGAAATAGAGGAAAAGAACAGAATGGGAAAGACTAGAGATCTCTTCAAGAAAATTAGAGATACTAAGGGAAGATTTAATGCAAAGATGAGCTCGATAAAGGACAGAAATGGTCTGTACCTAACAGAAGTAGAAGATATTAAGAAGAGGTGGCAAGAATACACAGAAGAACTGTACAAAAAAGATCTTCATGACTGAGATAATAATCATGATGATGTGATCACTAATCTGGAGCCAGACATCCTAGAATGTGAAGTCAAATGGGCCTTAGAAAGCATCACTACGAACAAAGCTAGTGGAGGTGATGGAATTCCAGTTGAGCTGTTTCAAATCCTGAAAGATGATGCTGTGAAAGTGCTGCACTCAATTTGCCAGCAAATTTGGAAAACTCAGCAGTGGCCACAGGACTGGAAAAAGTCAGTTTTCATTCCAATTCCAAAGAAAGGCAATGCCAAAGAATGCTCACACTACCGCACAATTGCACTCATCTCACATGCTAGTAAAGTAATGCTCAAAATTCTCCAAGCCAGGCTTCAGCAATATGTGAACTGTGAACTCCCTGATGTTCAAGCTGGTTTTAGAAAAGGCAGAGGAACCAGAGATCAAGTTGCCAACATCCGCTGGATCATGGAAAAAGCAAGAGAGTTCCAGAAAAAATCTATTTCTGCTTTATTGACTATGCCAAAGCCTTTGACTGTGTGGATCACAATAAACTGTGGAAAATTCTGAGAGAGATGGGAATACCAGACCACCTGACCTGCCTCTTGAGAAATCTGTATGCAGGTCAGGAAGCAAGTTAGAACTGGACATGGAACAACAGACTGGTTCCAAATAGGAAAAGGAGTACATCAAGGCTGTATATTGTCACCCTGCTTATTTAACTTATATGCAGAGTACATCATGAGAAACGCTGGGCTGGAAGAAGCACAAGCTGGAATCAAGATTGCTGGGAGAAATATCAATAACCTCAGATATGCAGATGACACCACCCTTATGGCAGAAAGTGAGGAGGAGCTAAAAAGCCTCTTGTTGAAAGTGAAAGAGGAGAGTGGAAAAGTTGGCTTAAAGCTCAACATTCAGAAAACGAAGATCATGGCATCTGGCCCCATCACTTCATGGGAAATAGATGGGGAAACAGTAGAAACAGTGTCAGACTTTATTTTTTGGGGCTCCAAAATCACTGCAGATGGTGACTGCAGCCATGAAATTAAAAGACGCTTACTCCTTGGAAGAAAAGTTATGACCAACCTAGATAGTATATTCAAAAGCAGAGACATTACTTTGCTGACTAAGGTCCATCTAGTCAAGGCTATGGTTTTTTCTGTGGTCATGTATGGATGTGAGAGTTGGACTTTGCAGAAGGCTGAGCGCCGAAGGATTGATGCTTTTGAACTGTGGTGTTGGAAAAGACTCTTGAGAGTCCCTTGGACTGCAAGGAGATCCAACCAGTCCATTCTGAAGGAGATCAGCCCTGGGATTTCTTTGGAAGGAATGATGCTAAAGCTGAAGCTCCAGTACTTTGGCCACCTCATGCGAAGAGGTGACTCACTGGAAAATACCCTGATGCTGGGAGGGATTGGGGGCAGGAGGAGAAGGGGACGACCGAGGATGAGATGGCTGGATGGCATCATGGACTCAATGGACGTTGAGTCTGAGTGAACTCTGGGAGTTGGTGTTGGACAGGGAGGCCTGGCGTGCTGTGATGTATGGGGTCGCAAAGAGTCGGACATGACTGAGCGACTGAATGGAACGGATTTGTTAGCATGGGAAATCACCCCTAGACTTTATGTTCAAAGGCTAAAAACTCATTTGATTCATAAAAGAAGTGGCTATATTTCATGAACTTTTCTTTCTTTAATTGAATAAAGGATAAGCTAACTTAAATAGCCTCAGAACCACAAATAGCAGAATAAATCTAGACTACAGGTCAAATCCATTGTTCCTCTTAGGCTAAAACTGTCAGTTTCTATAAATGGCAAGAATAAAGAAATTAGAGAGCTTCAGAAATTCCTGGCACATGCCAAGCAAAAGGCTGAACTAGTCTTAATAAACCCAGCCTGAGACTTTCATAGGGACACTGGCCTTCAGACGGGTGTTCTGGTGCCAGGGTCCAGCCCCGGTGGATCCAGGGATATTCAAAGGTGGGACGGAGCAGGCGGATAGGAAAGGATAGGACAGGATAGCTCAGGATAGAATAGTAGGAAATTACTAGAAAAATAGGAGGCTGAATAACTTGGTTTACAGGGAAAGCCAATAAAACCTAAAGACAAGAGGTTTGCACCATCTATGTGGGCCACCAGCGTCTGCTTGAATCTCTAAAGGGGGCCCCACCGTGGGTCCTCTTTTCTTGCAGAACTTATAGCCAGGGCAAGTAAGTAGACGTGGTGAGCCTCCCACTCCAGATGGGAATTCAGCCTGGAGTTAAAGTACAAGCGGACAGAGAGATACAGAGAAAGAGAGAGGTGTGGGAGCCAGATGTCCCTAAAGAACGAGCCTAGGAGAGCGAGCCGTTGGAGAAACCGGCCTGCAGAACCGGTCTGAGAAGATCTGGTCCAGAAAAGAAACTGTTCCCGAGAGAAACTGGTCCAAACTTTATTTTTCACATGTCCTTTTTATACAATGAAGATCAATGGGTTTCACAAATTTTGGCAATGACAGCAGCCCTGACTCTTATCGAGAGCAGGCTTAGTCTCTGCATACCTAATTGTATACACAAGTCTTAGGTAATTTACATCATCTTCCAGCCAAAAGGCCAATTCGACAATTACAGCTCTTTTCTGATAAGTGTTATTTCTTCCAAGTCTGGCGCCATTCTCGGGAGGCACTAAACAAAGTTGCATTCTCACATAGCAAGGACACAGCAAGCAGAGAGCACAATGATTTATAAGAGAAAGCAAATTAACCCGAATGCCTAGTGTTGCTAACATAAAAAAAACTACTACATATCTATTTCCAAATATTGTTTGTATAGCAGAAACTTCCAGGTGCAGATAAGGAGGTCTGGCAGCAGTCATTGAGGCAACAGTGAAGTCTATCCTTAGAAGAGGTTTGTAACTTTAAAACACTTCAAGGCCCTTTTGCCCCTCACAGCTGGGGGTTGCGAGCAATTCACAAGCTTGTAAAAGGTCAGGGGAACCTGTTTAGGCAGGCTAGAGTCTTATCAAAGGGGGGTTGGGCTGAAACACTCCTTTCAAATGCAGGAAGCTAAAGCTTTGAATTAACTCTTTCTGAGAAACTGGCAGAGAACAGTGGAGAAACAGACAAATGCAGAAAAAATTTTTATTATTGGGGCACATGCTCAGGAAAAACCAGGGAGAAATCCGATGACTCAGATTGCTCTGCCATCTGAGTGTGCCTCGTGACTCTGTCACGGGTGGGATTCCTCACGCTGGCCCCCGACATTCTGGAGGGAGTGTTCTCTAAGAACAGCAAGGCTCCCCACTGTACTGACTGCCTGCATGGGATCAGGCAGTGCTCCCACCAGGTGAGAGCGAGCTGAACTGGCCGCTCAGAGGGAGTCTCTTGCTAGTCTCTGCTGACAATTCCCTGCTTGAGTGCTCTGCCTGAAGCTGTGCTTTGGTCAATTTTTCTTTTTTTCTTAGGTTCTTTTCTTTTCTTTTGTTTTTCCCCCTCTGGAGGTCCTTGCATTTCTTCTCTCTCTCTCTCTTTATTGGTACAATACACTTTGGCTGGATGGATTCAATGGATATTATTTGTTCCACTCCTACCCTTTCAGTTTACTTCAGTTCAGTTCAGTTCAGTTCAGTTGCTCAGTCATGTCCGACTCTTTGCGACCCCATGAACCGCAGCACTCCAGGCCTCTTGTCCATCATCAACTCCTGGAGTCTACCTAAACCCATGTCCATCGAGTCGGTGATGCTATCCAGCCATCTCATCCTCTGTTGTACCATTCTCCTCTTGCCCTCAGTCTTTTCCAGCGTCAGGGTCTTTTCAAATGAGTCAGCTCTCCGCATGAGGTGGCCAAAGTATTGGAGTTTCAGCTTCAACATCAGTCCTTCCAATGAACACCCAGGACTGATCTCCTTTAAGATGGACTGGTTGGATCTCCTTGCAGTCCAAGGGACTGTAAAGAGTCTTCTCCAACACCACAGTTCAGAAGCATCAATTCTTCGCCACTCAATTTTCTTTATAGTCCAACTCTCACATCTATACATGACCACTGGGAAAACCATAGCCTTGACTAGATGGACAGTTGTTGACAAAGCAATGTCTCTGTTTTTTAATATGTTGTCTAGGTTGGTCATAACTTTCCTTCCAAGGAGTAAGCATCTTTTAATTTCATGGCTGCAATCACCATCTGCAGTGATTTTAGAGCCCCCCCAAAATAAAGTCAGGCACTGTTTCCACTGTTTCCCCATCTATTTCCCATGAAGAGATGGGACCGAACGCCATGATCTTCATTTTCTGAATGCTGAGCTTTAAGTCAACATTTTCACTCTCCTCTTTCACTTTAATCAAGAGGCTCTTTAGTTCCTCTTCACTTTCTGCCATAAGGGTGGTGTCATCTGCATATCTGAGGTTATTGATATTTCTCCTGGCAATCTTGATTCCAGCTTGTGCTTCCTCTAGCCCAGCATTTCTCATGATGTACTCTTATTCTATATAAGTGGACTATTCTATTTTCCTTTCCCTTGTTCTGGAGAACTACGTATGCATCAAGACTCATTAGTGAGCCTTCCCCAGCTCACTTCTGTCTGCCAGGCAGAGTTTTCTCCCCCTTCTCTTCCTTCCACAGCGTCCTATACAGACCATCCAGCACTTCACATATGCTCTCTGAATACGCGTTCTCTTTTATCTGTTGTGCTAGTGCTGAACACAGTGTCCGAAAACAACAGATAATATACAATCAAGTCCATGGACAACTGAACAAACAGATGTGGTCCAAAATCTAGCATGTGTTTTGAAGGAAACCAGTATCAAGTTGGGTTCCAGTTGCCATCAAATTACTTTGAAAATAAATTGAAGGCTTTTTAATTAATTGATTCTAGACAACTACCCTTGAGACCAAGACTGACATTAAGGTACAAGAAGACAGATTAAGGACAGAAAACTAACAGCTCATGGAAATTAGCCACTGACATGAATTTCTGAGAATCTGGGAAAAAGAAAGAAAAAATCGAGATCAAACAATATTTTTCCTCATTTTAAAAATATCCATGAAAAGATGAATATTGATTCTTGGCAAAATTCTAGAATTAGTTATTAACAAAATTGGTTTTATGATCTTAGTAAAGAATAAGATGATTATCAGAAGACATAGCATATCTAGAAACAAAAACCATGAACCATGAACTTCCAGATGTTCAAGCTGGATTTAGAAAAGGCAGAGGAAGCAGAGATCAAATTGCCAACATCTGCTGAATCACTGAAAAAGCAAGAGAGTTCCAGAAAAACATCTACTTCTGCTTTATTGACTACACCAAAGCCTTTGACTGTGTGGATCACAACAAACTGTGGAAAATTCAAGAGATGGGAATAACAGACCACCTAATCTGCCTCCCAAGAAATCTGTATGCAGGCCAAGAAGCAACAGTTAGAACTGGACTTGGAACAACCGACTGGTTCCAAATTGGGAAAGGAGTATGTCAAGGTTGTATATTGTCACCCAGCTTATTTAACTTATATGCAGAGTACATCATGAGAAATGCTGAGCTGGAGGAAGCACAAGCTGGAATCAGTATTGCTGGGAGAAATATTAACAACCTCATATATGCAGATGACACACCCTTATGGCAGGAAGTGAAGAACTAAAGAGCCTCTTGATTAAAGTGAAAGAGGACAGTGAAAAAGTTGGCTTAAAACTCAACATTCAAAAAACTAAGATCATGGCATCTGGTCCCATCACTCATGGCAAATAGATGGTGAAACAATGGAGATAGTAACAGACTTTTTTTGGCGGGGGTGGGGGTGGGGGGCTCCAAAATCACTGCAGATGGTTACCGCAGCCATGAAATTAAAAGATGCTTGCTCCTTGGAAGAAAAGCTATGACCAATCTAGACAGCATGTTAAAAAGCAGAGACATTACTTTGCCAACAAAGCTATGGTCTTTCTGGTAGTTATGTATGGATGTGAGAGTTGGATGATAAAGAAAGTTCAGCACCGAAAAATTGATGCTTTTGGACTGTGGTGCTGGAGAAGACTCTTGAGAGTCCCTTGAACTGCAAGGAGATCAAATGAGTCCATCCTAAACGAGATCAGTCCTGAACATTCATTGGCAGGACTGATGCTGAAGCTGAAATTCCAGTACTTTGGCCACCTGATGGGAAGAGCTGACTCACTGGAAAAGACCCTGATGCTGGGAGGGATTGGGGGCAGGAGGAGAAGGGGACAACAGAGGATGAGATGGCTGGATGGCATCACCGACTCAACAAACGTGAGTTTGGGTAAACTCCAGGAGTTGGTGATAGACAGGGAAGACTTGCGTGCAGCAGTCCATGAAGTCACAAAGAGTCAGAGATGACTGAGCGATTGAACTGAACTGAGAAACAGAAATTATTCAATGTTAAAAGATTGGTTTATTTCAGGATTTGGACTTAAGCCACACTAGGTCTGTCCTCACTCATGGTGTGTGTGGGATGATTTGGGAGAATGGCATTGAAACATGTATAATGTCATATAAGAAACGAATCTCCAGTCCAGGTTCGATGCAGGATACAGGATGCTTGGGGCTGGTGCACTGGGATGACCCAGAGGGATGGTACGAGGAGGGAGGTGGGAGGGGGGTTCAGGATGGGGAACACGTGTACACCCATGGCGGATTCATGTTGATGTATGGCAGAACCAATACAATATTGTAAAATAATTAGCCTTCAATTAAAATAAATACATTTAAATTAAAAAAAAAAGATTGGCTTATTTCATTCAGTAGACATTTAACATAATTTCTTGGGATGTCAGATAAATGTGGGTTAAATTGCAGTGAGTTAAGTGTTTAAATAAACCAATTTTATATCCATTTATGTTTAGTTGTCATAGAAAGAGTACTCCAAGAGAGTGCTACAGAGCTGTGCGCGAGGCCTCGTCTTATTCAATATTTATATCAGTTACTCAAAAACTCAGAATTTATGTATGCAAAATTAATGGCTGAAATTACAAAATTACAAAGTTGAAAAGTGACTATTGAATTGAAATAGATGTCAGAATCAAGAGTTAAAGTTTAAAAGTAGGAAAATCAGGGGGAAACCCAAAATACAAGCACATATAAATGCTTACACTTTGATGCAAGCAATAGTACAGTATCACAATTACAATTGCCTGACAATAGTACAGATCTTTTATATTTTGAGATTCATTCTAGCTCTTTACATTTGTGGTTCTTAGAGGTAATCTTGCCTCATCCTCTTCTTTAGCAGATAAGATTCTGGAACAGCCATGCAATCAGCTAGAGATGGAGCCAGGATTAGGACTTACCCACACTAAACCCACGTTCCTTCACTCTGTTTTACAGCCTGTATTAACCACTCCACACACACACTGGAAGATCTTGTCAACTTGTAAGCATCACAGCAACAGTACCTTGATAAGCCACAGCAACACAAGGTGAAGGCTATGAGGGCTTATGGAACCATGAGATATGAAAGAAAAACTTGAAATCCTGATATAGAGTGTTCAGGAGAAGGCATACACCATTGTCAACTCTTCAAATGCCTGTCAGTCTCTTGAAGAAAAATCTGAGAATGCTAAGGGCATAAATTGGTCAAACTGGGATAAACTGATTAAAATAACAGGGAATACCTTTTGACTTAAAGGACTTAGAATTGTCTGTTATTACCATTAGTGAGCAGAGCCTGGAAGTTGTCAAAATCCAAACAAAGACTGAGTTTCCCCTTAGATGGAAGAGACCTTGGTTTGACCTCTGTCTACTAGGTGCTATTCAGGGACTTGGCCCTAGTTTTCACCAGGATCCAGCTCCATGAATACACACAAGTACACCTTAAATAGGAGGAAGGACCACTACCTGTGAGCCCCGGAACCCAGCCAGTGGGTGACGCCATCTGCATTGCCAGAGTCCACCCCAGGATGGGACAAGTGCGGGATTTAAAATGGCATTCCACAAAACGCTTGTCCAAAGCATTCATGCTTTACCATTTTGTCATCATTTTTGATCTCACGGTATGATTTGCAGCAGAACATGAAGAACATCAAGGAAGAATGTGGAAAAGACAAAGCCAGTATTGATTGCTTTCTGTAGCTTCTCTCATTCATCCTCTATTGTTGTTAGAACAGGTGATGGGAGTTACTTTTATGTCCTACAAAAAGACTATGAAGATTAGCAAGCAAAATAAAAACCCAAACTAAATTCTTTAAGATATTAAATTCAGAAGCAATAGATGATCATAAGCCCAGGCAATAATTTGTCACATAGGCAGTTGTTTGTACAATGTCCACTAAGACAGCAGCTGCCTGAAACCTCTGCTTTCTGCGCAGTGGAATTCTGCTACGTCAGGCTGGCAGGACACTTGTTCAGTGAAGACTATACTGCAAATTGCTTTTACATTGACTGTGAGAGAAGCTCAGATGCCACTGGGTTCTAAATAAAAATGATGCACCTGTCATGTAATATTTGGTGACACTGAATTAATTATTTCCCTACCATCTGGAATCACTTCTAACAAAGATATGTAATTAATGAAGTATATTTATTAACTTAATTCAGTGCAAACAGTGAGACATTTTGAATATTTGATGATTATATTAAGGAGAAGCAATTGCCAGATTAATTTTTAAGGCCATTTATTTTTCTAATTTGTAAAAACCACATCTTTCTTATATACTAAAATCTCTGTTACCTTTACCTTCCTCTTAATTTAACACCTAGTTTGATTAAGGAATGCTGTCATATGAGAGGAGACCTACATGGCAGATCTTTTCCTTGTTACTGAATCCACAAAATACTCAAGTCACCAGTTCAGAATTTATATGTTTATATTAAAATTTATCTTCCCTTCTCAGAGGTACCTGAAATAAAAATGGAAGGAAAGGAACTGGAAAAGAGACTCAGGCTTGGATGAAATGAAAGCAGAAGACGTGGGAAAGAAAGCTGGAGAGGCGGTAAGATTACGGAGGTGTGGGAAAAGGAGCTGGGGAGAGTGGAGGAGACTGAATCTATGCAGAGGGTGACCCTGAGCAAGGGAGGGGGAGGGCTACAGCAGAGGAATGGACTCCTGAGGCAGCACCAGAGCCAGGAATGAAGAAACAGGATAACCGGAATAAAGGTCAAAACAAAAGCAAACTTCAAACAGTAAACCACCCCTTCAGAATACTCAGCTCCTACTAATTCCAAAACTATCCAAAGTCAAGTTGTCTTAATCATCATATAAATGAGGATTGGGCCTTGTCTACTTATCTTTCATTATGTGCCCCAAATTTCCATATTTTTTTGTCCTTAAATTACACAAAATAGTTATTGAATAAATTCCCTTGCAAAACCAACCTAAGGTCACTGTTATTAACAGTTCCAGAATTCCACTGTAATTGCAACTAAAAATTATGACACCAGACTCAAGATACCACCCTTAATACCACCACAAAGTTAAAAAGACACTGGTATTTAAAAAACTGTATTATTTTTAAATTTTACAATAAGGAGCTAAACAGTGGCTGCCAAAGGCAAGGAATGAAAAATGGACCTATGTTAACTGATTCCTTCTCTGCACATTTTAGTATAGTACTAAATATAGCCATGTTTTATATATTGTCTTTTTTGAAACACAATTTCTTTTTTAAATTTATTTTATTGAAGTATAGTTGATTTACAATGTTGTGTTAGTTTCTGGGGTATAGCAAACTGGTTCAGTCATATATATATATGTCATATATATATATACATATATATACACACATATATATATACACATATATGCCCTTTCCATATTCTTTTCCATTATGGTTCACCACAGAAAATAGTTACTTGTCCTATACAGTAGGACCTTGTGTTTATCCATTCGACACACAACAGTTTGCAGCTGCCTATTCCTGATCTCCCTAGCGAACCCTTCCCCTATCCACTGCTTTGGCAAGCACAGGTCTGTTCTCTACATCTCAGCCTGTTTCAATTTCATCAATAAGTTTATTTGTGTCATACTTTAGACTCCATATATAAGTGACATCTTTGAAAGACAAATACCGTAAAAAAAACAGAATTTTAAGTTTCATACATATGAATCTAATTTTTATATCCACCTCACAAACTCAATGGATGAAATCTGAAGAGGTAAGCTTTGATACTGACCTGAATAAACCAAAATAACCATTATTAAATACTTCAGAAGGTTGAAAGGAAACACTAAGCCTTGTCTACGCTAATCTCTTCCAGCACTGAATTAACCAGCTGAATTCTTCTGTGTACTCAGCATTACATTTGTTGTCTGAGATAAAGATGTAGACAGACATGGTCTTTCTCTTATGAAGCTACTGTTCTACTGGGGAAAATAGAAAGGAAAAAAACAAATCCACATGAGTAAATTCATGTGATATAAGGGTGAAGTGTAATATCCAAGGTATAATGAGAAATTAAACAAGACGAGCTGGTTTTCACTGGAACATCAAGAAAGCCTACCCTGAGAAAGCGACTTTAAGGATGTGATAAGTAAAAGAGTCTTGCAATGGACAGTTCTGAGGCAGAAGGAAGGTCGGCGAGTTCAAAGACCTGAAACCAGGTCAGTGGCTGGAGCAGAAGGAGGAAAGAGGAGTGAATGAGCGATGAGAGGTGACCACAGGAATTTGGGATTTTTAACTTAGCTCCTGATTGCCAAATTCAGACTTAAACTGAAGAAAGTGGGCAACACCACTACACCATACAGGTATGATCTCAATCAAATTCATTATGATTATACAGTGGAAGTGAGAAATAGATTTAAGGGTCTAGATCTGATAGAGAGTGCCTGATGAACTGTGGAATGAGGTTCGTGACATTGTACAGGAGACAGGGATCAAGACCATCCCCATGGAAAAGAAATGCAAAAAAGCAAAATGGCTGTCTGGGGAGGCCTTACAAATAGCTGTGAAAAGAAGAGAGGCGAAAAGCAAAGGAAAAAAGGAAAGATATAAGCATCTGAATGCAGTGTTCCAAAGAATAGCAAGAAGAGATAAGAAAGCCTTCTTCAGCAATCAATGTAAAGAAATAGAGGAAAAGAACAGAATGGGAAAGACTAGAGATTTCTTCAAGAAAATTAGAGATACCAAGGGAACATTCCATGCAAAGATGGGCTTGATAAAGGACAGAAATGGTCTGGACCTAACAGAAGCAGAAGATATTAAGCAGAGGTGGCAGGAATACATGGAAGAACTGTACAAAAAAGATCTTCATGACCCAGATAATCATGATGATGTGATCACTAATCTAGAGCCAGACATCTTGGAATGTGAAGTCAAGTGGGCCTTCGAAAGCATCACTACGAACAAAGCTAGTGGAGGTGATGGAATTCCAGTTGAGCTGTCTCAAATCCTGAAAGATGATGCTGTGAAAGTGCTGCACTCAATATGCCAGCAAATCTGGAAAACTCAGCAGTGGCCACAGGACTGGAAAAGGTCAGTTTTCATTCCAATTCCAAAGAAAGGCAATGCCAAAGAATGCTCAAATTACCGCACAATTGCACTCATCTCACATGCTA